>JAOANR010000084.1:0-13734 GCA_030278955.1 Hygrophila difformis | reverse complement strand
ATATGGAGAGTCTCTACGCAAACTGCGGCAAAGTATATGCTGACAGGCCCACCATTACAACAGGAAAATCATCGTTACGGGGAGAATCATGACGCGGTTTGTGAAACAATTCCTCCAACCCCGACTTTCGGACAAGGTAGTGCAAGCAAGCCAAATAAGAAAACGTTATTGTAAACCCATCTCGATCGTCCTTATCCCATTATTGCAAACCCTAATTGATTAATTAGGTACAATTATTTGCCATGAAACTGTTGTACGTAATGTATATAAATGCTATACGAGGTCGTGGCCTGTGGATTTTGTTTGTTACCTGGAAATTGGTCTCATATGAAGGAACAGTTGTAAAGTTGTGCAATTCCAAATTCATTTTCCATCTGACGTGGAATGGTGTTAGGTGGTGCTTTGAATATATGCAGTTGGGGGTTGTGGGTTGGTGTATAATTAAGACCCCCCATCCCTGCATTTGCCTAAAAAAGGCAACGGTGGCCTTCAGCAAAACACACACAATACAAATGAAGAAGCAGTAGCAAAGCAGCACCTTTAAGCTTTCTCTGCTTCTTCAATTTAGTGGGCAGATTTAGCCCAGAGAGTGAGTGTGTTTTGGTAGGCTTTTTCTTTTGTGAGTAGTCTACATTTGTTGAGTGGGTTTTGTGGGTCCGGAAATTATTGTCCAAACCCTTTTGTAATATTTTCCCTCATAGTAAAATTTGTTTCTCCTTTTGCCTGTGGATGTAGGTCGATTTGACCGAACCACGTAAATTCTTTGTGTCTGTTTATTTTTGCTGCATTTGGCTAATTTGGGTACACTTCCGCAACAAACTGGTATCAGAGCCCTGATTGCGTAGTATGCTCTGTGGTCGCAGTTAATCTGATCTTCCACATCAGAAACGCATCTCGGTTAAGCTACCTGAAACTTTTGACAATTTCCGTCCCACGAGCATTTTCTTAAAAATATACCAGGTTAGATTTGTTACATGAAAAGAGTTATGATTCACGGGAAAGGGTTTAGGGATATATCCAGATTATTAGTCTTTTTGTTACTCAAGTGTGGTGCTTTAATTTCAAATGGCGCTGTGGTCCTCCCTGTCATGAAAGGTTGACAAATCTCATGGCATAGCCGGGATAGGTTGACCTTCAGCCTGTCACACTGAGGATCCCCGGCAAGTATGCCATGATGCTTCTCATCAATTCTTGCCATGAGAGTTCCTGCCATGAAACTTTTGGCAAGTTCCCACTACATGAGTATTTTCCGAAAAAATCATGGTCCTGGTTTAGATTTTATTTAATGAAACCAATTTATGATGGCGGAGTTGTGATTAGGGATATATTTATAAGTAGTCATGTTTTTATTGCTCGTGTTTAAGAAACTGTGGCCCGAAAGCGCACGGTGTCAAAAATTGCAGTAATTTATAGTAAGACCGGATCGTTCACTGGAGGATGTGCGATAGAAGCAGGTCCCACGTCGTTTTACTAGATTTTCCATTCGTATTGCTCAATAGGTTTGAAAGGTGACTAATAACTACTGACATGAATGTAAATTAGATCTAGAAAGCAGTTAAATTATTCTACAAAGCAGATAAATCTATTCTAGAAAGCGGATAAGAATTATTCTAGGAATGCGGTAAATATTATCTATGAAAGCAGGAAAAAGGAGCATTGTGCCAACTGTGAAGTTGAGTCACAATGTGGACAGAAAGGACAGGAAGAAAAGAATGAAAATTGGACAAGAGTGAGATACAGCAATATTAAACTTCCATTTTTATATGCAGATCTTTGTTTGGGATAATTCTATCAGATAGCTAATTCTCATGCTCTCAATAAGGCTTTCCCTTTAGCAGACAGGTACTTGCAATATGAGTTTACATGTTCTTAAGACCGCAAATTCTAAGATACCACAGATTCGTAACTTCCCTGGCCTGGGTATGCTACTTCATCTGTGGTGGATAAGCAACACCCGACACATCATTTATTGAAATGCCAAGTACCACTATCATTCTCCCATGTCACGCCCAAAGATTTGAATCAAGCCCTAAACTATCCCTTAACTGTCAATCCTAGTAGCAGTTACACAACTCTCAATACAACCGAGTGACCTCTAAGAAAGCGGTTAAAAGAAAGCGGTAAAGAAAGCATTTAAAATCCTATCACTCGGAGGTTTTGAAAATCTGACCCTGGTAGTAAAAGACAGCTCCCCATCAGAATGACGGAGTATGGATCAAGAATTCCCGGCTCTCAGTGGACCACTAGTGTGTTCACTTCCTTCCGGGTGATTATGAGATACAAACTAATGAAACGAACTAATAAATTAGTTCGTTCCGGATGCACTCACTCAGGACTCAAAAGTAGGCTTTGGCAGAAGAAGATAGCAGTTGAAAGAAAACTCAACCCTATCTTGGAAAATAACCAAGGCCTGAATGATGTTCCTCTAAGATTATTTACTACACTGTATTTGAATCCAAGTGGACCCCATCTCGGTGTAGCACCTAATCTTACATTTCCATCAACCAGCAATTTTGGAAAATAATGGATTTGAAAATCATTCCCTGTCAGGTACTAGACTCTCAAGTAAAACACAGACCCTTTCAGTCTAGACGAGACCTAATCGCTGAATCTGCTTCTTAATTCCCAAAATATAACCCTTGATAGAATATGAATTAGTCATAACTGAAGAATTTATCCCTTACTCAGATCCGGATTTTATAAAGAGGTTTTTGTTGGGAGTTTATAAAGCAATATCTGTTTAAGATCTAGACTTCTATTGTCCAAGGGAAGGATCCCAAAATAATTACAGACCACAACAGTACATAATATTATCATGCATAAGGATATATGGAAGTGTAAAATTAATTGACCCAAAATATAGAAGCGGGTCTAGACAGAAGGTGAAACACAGAATGGAATGGTCAAGGTACCAAAGTAATGGCAGAATGATCAGGTGGACTGTAAACATCTACTGTCCAATTTCCCAATCACTCGGATGGAGCGAATTTAGACGGTTTAGACCCTGTAATGGTGGTGTCAACACTAGTTGGGCCTCCACTGTCTGTGAATTCGGATAAAAACCTACATGCTTCCTTTCTATAATGATCATCAGTTGGCATTGACTGATGCCAACTGACTCCCACTGCAGATTGGAATTCGGGTTTGGAAATTAAGATAACAAAAATAAAACTGTATCTGGATGGAAATCAGTCGAGCAGCTATTATAACCCCGGATGGGCGAACCGCCAAGGCTTCCACTGACAGCCATTCAGACCATGCAAAATAACAATTAGTAACTAATACCCGGAATACGAGCTAGTTATCCATGAGGGAATACCCGCCAACATTATTCTGATGTATTCTTTACTAATGGTTCCACACAACACACAAAGACAAAATAAATAAGAAGCAAAAGAAGATCCATTGTATGAGAGACATTGGTTTCTCATGCAAGGTTGTGGATCGGGTCCACATGTAATGGTCTTAAATAATCCTTCCTACCATAAGTAATTACAGTTCAGATTATCTGTTTAAGCCATTAGGATTTTGTTTATGCAAGAATGTTTTAATGGCAATTGAACAAAGGTCCTTTAATCATGATGATTATTGAAGAGTGATTATTGCTAATCTCAATTTTTTTTAATCATTAATGAGTCAAGGGTTCAATCAGTTAAACGATGCCAATGGAGAATCAAAATTTGGGCAGCATAACACCCTATATTGCAATTCCAGAATGTTACATCCTAACCCGTGGGGCTATGATGTGAGTGTTGCAATATAAAATAGAGAGAGAATGAAATTTGTTTGAAGTCAAATAGAGAGAGAAGCCCTTGTCGCGATATCATAAATTCTGTCGCGGACCGAGATCCGCGACATGGACATCCCGACAAGTTTTTAGAATTTTTGGCAGCATAACGCCTCTTTGTCGCTATGCAAGGTTTTGTCGCGGAACGTGGCTCCGCGACAAGGGTGACATCGCGACAAAGTGTTTTAATAAAATTCTAAAGCATTTGAACTTTTGTCGCTATGCATGGAAATTTTGTCGCGGAACGTGGTTCCGCGACAAGGTGCTCCGCGACAAGGTGTTCAAAGATCAAAGAACATGGCATAATTTTTCTGTCTCGGAATGAGATTTTGTCGCGGAACGTGGCTCCGCGACAAGATGATTCCGCGACAAGAAGCCATGAAGACAAAATGCAAGAGTTTGGTTCCTTTGTCGCTATGCATGGATAGTTTTGTCGCGGAACGTGGCTCCGCGACAAGGTATTCCGCGACAAAGGGTTTTAAATTTGGAGACAAGTGTCTTGAAACACCTTGGTCGCGGAACAGCCACTCTGTCGCGGAACGTGGTTCCGCGCCAGAAGGCGGTTGGCGCCCAAGGTGGTTCAGGACAAAAGTCAGAAAAAGCAGAAATGAACAGTGGCATGCAAACAGCGTGATCTCACCCTATTTCAGATCAAAAAGCTATTCTAAGCTAAAAATAAGCAAGAAACATTCAAAATAAGGAAGAACATGCTTAAACAAAAATAACAAGACAGGGCAGAACATAAAAATAAAGCAGGAATCCTAATCTAGGGTTTAATCACACATCCACACAACATTATCCATAATATGCTAACAGTAAACACAAAAAATAACAAAATGGGGGTCAAATGACCCCTAAATGAAAAAGAAAGCATAAATCCATGGGGTGTGAGACCCATTTCATGATTTGGGACACAAATGATGAATGTTTTCCCATATTATTGAAGAGGTGTTGTTAATACCCATGATTTGGGTATTACAAACCCTAAAACAAGAGTTTAGAAACTAAAACATAGTATAAAGATGGCTATCTAAGCAATGTGAACAGTAAAACACTAATCTAAACTAAACTAAGTGCAGAAATTAAATAATACATAAAAATAAACCTAACTACTCTACCTAAGAGAGAACTCCTACTGCTTGCCTTCAAGAACTCTAACAAATTTCAAACTTCCAACTATTCAACCCTTAGCTCATGGGAGACACCTCATATTTATAGAAGTGTAACCCTAAGCCCATGGGCCTTGATTCTAGCCCATTGTGTCTTAAGACATCACACACATCACAGCTTTGTCTCGGAACATCAAGTTGGTCGCGGAACACACTGCATGTGGCAAGGCTTCTCGACTGGGTCTTGTGTCTCTATTTGTGCATCTTGGTCGCGGAATGGACCTTTGTCGCGGAGCATGCCATCGCGACAAGGGTCATCGCGCCAGGGCTTGGCTGGTCTCCTCTTCAGTTGGGGCCAGTTGGTCGCGGAACATGTCTTTGTCGCGGAACACTGCATCGCGCCAAGGGCTTCCGCGACAAAGGTCTTCCTGGGCCTGCTGGATTGGGCCAGATGGGCCGAAAATATTCTTTTTGTGGGCTTTTCTATCTTTTTCCCATCTTTTTGTTTCCTTTTCTTTTTCTCATGTTTTTGGATTTTTCTAACATAGATATGTAATAAAATTACATATTTATGTCTTTTTCACACCAGCTTATTATTTTTACAATTATGCATAAATCAGTCCAATTCGACTGCTTTCTTACTTAATGTAAGACCGGAATGCGATCAAATGCCCGTTTAAGACACGGAAATGGATTGAAAATAATGGTCATTTTTTGCCATTATCAACATCCTCACATTTAATACTGATCGTCCCCGAGCAGTCAGAGTCAATGTTCCTCGGAACACGGACTCTACATATTCAATTCATTTTCGTGGCTTCATAAATCACATCCTTTTTAGATTGGGATAAGACAATCAAAACTACAAGTATTGAATTCCCTTGATTGCAGTGTTTAATGAAATGATACTTGCTCACTATATCAGGCCTACAAATCAAACATTATCATCAATCCTTCATGAATATTATGTTTGAAAGATGCAAAGATTAAAAATTAGAATCAAGGTATGACATGAACATGTGTAATGAGAAAAGGCCTCACTTATAAGAGAATCGGAAAATTCACTCACTCTCAATTGGGGTTTAATCATGAACGCTCAAAATCAAATTTAATTAAATTATCCCATAAGCTTGCAATCAGACCAACTCGCCACCGGCTCATTTCTTCAAATCGAGATCACGAGGTCTTATTCGAGGGTTATAACGGGGCGTACGGTTGTAACAGTAGGTAGGAAAGGGAAATTATTAGGCTGAGTAGTGGCAAGAATTAATTCCATCATAACTTGGCATTTTTATTTAAAATTTATGATCATCATTATTTCTTTCTTTTTGATTTTCTTCTGCATGACATTAGACTATTGTCTAATTGCTTGTCATTCGCAATTTATCGGTGTTGAATGAAACTCAACATTTTTCTCCCTTTTTTTTTTTTTTTTTTTTTGAATCGGTTCATAGAATACCGATTTATAGTTTCATGATGATCACAAACTTAATGCCTTTGATAAAATTCATTCCTGCACACTTGGGTTTGATTTTCTTGGTCTTTTTGTAAGGCTAGGAATAATATAGAGGGCT
This sequence comes from Hygrophila difformis, assembly GCA_030278955.1. Classification (NCBI taxonomy): domain Eukaryota; kingdom Viridiplantae; phylum Streptophyta; class Magnoliopsida; order Lamiales; family Acanthaceae; genus Hygrophila; species Hygrophila difformis. Next base: position 7,264 of record JAOANR010000084.1, on the reverse strand, counting down.
TCAAAGAAAAATTAGGCTTATAGGCTCAAATTGGTTAATCCTAAAGGGAAAATATTTTTGGGTTTGGATTTCAAAAGAAGGCCAAAATTTTGGTTTTCTAGGTGCCTCGATCATATGCTCGATTTCGGGAATATGGCATGGTCTTGAATCGGTCCCAATCGCAAGTTCTAGTTTCCTTTAATCAAAATGATTCACACATCAAAGAGAAATGAATGAGTAAAAGTGACTCATGGCTCAAATCTCACGAGGTTGGGTTGATTCATGTCATACAATATTCGCAAATTCAATCAAAGCTTAATTCTAACAATTTATTCAATCAAAATCTCTAACATGCAGATTTATTACCCAATAAGCTGATCGCATCATTAAATTTTTATAGCTCAAAACCTCAGGAATTCATTTCATGCATGTCTTCAATTATATTATCCCAATTTAAAAGTTTGAAAATTTAATCATAAGCCTAAATTCAACCTGTGAATTTAGAGCAAGTTTATGCATATTTTTGCTGGTTATTTAATTGAAAGCAGTAAAGAGGCACTGCTGACATACTGAGTATGTCAACAGCATATTTTTGGTCTGACAGTCACTTATTCATCTCGGACTGTGCAGACATCTTTTCAAAGGAAAGCAGTAAAGAGTTGTTCAGTGGTCTCAAAAGTTGAGTTCCAATTTTAGGGAAAGCAATTAAATACATCCGAGGCAAGGGATTCTCGTGCAGTTAATACGAACCTGCACACACAAAAGGAGACATCCCTTGTAGGATACTACTACTAGACTGGAAATAAAACAAAGCAGGGTAAATCCGGATTCATCCTTCCTTCTTCAGAACATGTACCTAGCCCAGTGGAGATAGCTGGATAGCTCACACCGCAAACACCAATCATTGGGATCTGTTATGGCCTCGTGATCCCGGGGACAGTAAACTCTGCCGTCCTGATCAGCCCATAGGAATGGGGTGTCTGGTTGGTCAAACATCCATTCGAGGACATTGACGGATGTGTCTTGGAAGACTGACCAACTTGTCACTATCCTGTCAATCATCCTGATTCCCTGCTCGACCTGCCCTGTGTCCTCCTTGCTCATGAGCATCAACCCGTAGGCAAAGATCGTCGCTTTATGATTGTCCTCAATCCCCAGGCGTAGCAGTTCATAGGCTTGCTCTTCATTCCCCTCTGCAAATGCCAACATTGCTGGGATGATTTGGAGATTATGGTTTCCAGCCTGGTCGCATGTCCGAAGGAATCTCCGCTTCTCCCAACGATAGTACTCCCGCCCTCTCTTTATAGTGGATGAGTTGACCTCGCATCGTTTGTAGACGATGGTAAGGTTCCCAGCATCCCTGAGTTTCTTGCATGCACGTTGTGCAGTAAACACCCCCTTGATTTCATCATCTCCTATCCGGGAGAGAATTTCACCAAGGAGTTCGACCGGCAAGTCCAGCAACTTGGTTCCCTCTGGAGCAGGGTCTGGAATGGGAGGATTACCCCTGAAAAGATAGGAAGTGATGAATCCAATTTTTATGTAATTTTTCGAAATTATTCACGTCCAGAAACCAACATCCTCACATTTAGAGCTTTGCTCTAGATGTGAGATTATTAAATTTCCGACTTGAATTTTTATTTAAGGCATATGTAAATAATATTTGGTTTTAAATGGGCTAAAGAGCCCAAAATAAGATAGAATTGGCCATTGGGCCTAAGATCTTTTTAATGGGCCATAGGGCCCAAACGTTTTCAGTTTATTAAACAAGTTCGAGACACTTGTTGGAAGTGGAATGAGATGGATAGGTGGAAATGTAATGCTCGAATATTGGAATGTGCAATGGAGACGTGGCGGAACGGATTTGCTGTTTCTGAATGGCTTAGACTGTTTGGACAGTTTTAGCATCCAAAAATTTGCAAACACTATTTTTAATTTTAAAAAAAAAAATGGTTGACTTGTTTTATTTAATAAGAGTGGGATGTGAGTGGTCCCATTTTGGATTTTTGAAAAGGATAGCAGTTGGGTGACAAAATACTGCTATCTTACTCACACAAGTGTTCCATTGGGAACAAAAACTCAAGTCAAACATTAAACAAAATGACTCTTTTTGTCTTTTTCTAAAAGGTTGCTTTTATTAAAAGTGGAAGCTTCCTATTGGGTGTTTGTACTATGTTTCCATAAACAAACAAACATTTATTCCCATGAGATTTCTAACATGAGAACAATTGTGCCCAAAAAGATCTTCCATCTTTATTACACCACCCACACTGTGCACATCACATCAGGATCAATCAAACCAATAACATCAAGATATTCAAAACAATACCCAAATGTTCATCAGTTTGTTCTTTCCAGTTTTAAACTTCAAAAATCTTATCCATTAACAGTTTTAACACCCTTTGGCAGTTTTCAAAACAAGTTCTCAAAAAACTTCAAAATGGTGCTCAAAGCCGAGGGCACTCAAAACCTCCAAAAATCTGAAGTTAGACGTGCACACTAACAACACCACACCACGAACACAACAAAATGAAAAACAAAACGAGACAAAACAAAAAGAACGGGTCCGAAGGGGGGCTATGTCCATGGTGAAAATAGGGTTTACCCTCTCCTCCTTGGCTCGGGTCTAGGCACGGGTCCAAGGATTGGGAGGGGTCCATGAAATCGGTCCATAGTTTCCCTTAGAAATGGCGTGCAAGAGTGCGAAGAACACGTGGTGTTCGTTCGGATGAGAGAAAAATGGGGGAAAGGAAGATGGAGAAACTGAAAGAAGTTGAAATGACAGGAGGAAGGTGAAAAGAAACTGGAGGGGGTGGGGGGGTATAAATACTTGAACTTTTGTCGCGGAATCCGAGACTTTGTCGCGGAACACAGTTCCGCGACAAGGCATAGCGACATTAGAGTGGTCGCGGAGTTGAGGGTTGGTCGCGGAGTCATGCTCCGCGACAAGGTCATCGCGACAAAGTTCAGTATGGAGACAGTCAACGCAGGTCATGTCGCGGAGCAGGGCTTGGTCGCGGAGTCACGTTCCGCGACAAGATGCATCGCGACAAGATGTGGGGAAGGGTTAAGAAGGAAAAAGGGAGTTTGTCGCGGAGTAGGGCCTGGTCGCGATGCATGACATCGCGACAAAGGTCCTTCCGCGACAAAGGATTTTGAATTTTCAAATTTTCTTGGACTGGGCCCGAGTGTGGTATTGGGCCTGCGTCCATTTTATTTGATTTGGGCTAAATAAATTTAGTCCAAGTAAATTCAAAATGCAGGGCTAAAAATTAAATAATCCACTTGCATAAAATTAGGTTGGGTCAGTTCCATTTTATCTGTGAATTTTGTTTCGGGTCTTGAATTTCTTCAATTCCCGAGAACATTTTCTCAGATTTATAGAACTAATCCAACCAAGAACCTGGTTTTCCATGTTACTGTTATCTGCTCCTCTTTTTGGTGGTTCCGAACTTCTGCAAGACAGACAAATAAGACGCATTAGATTTTCTCCAAATATCAACATCCTCACATTTAGAGTCTTAGTACTCTAAATGTTTAATTGATCTTTGGGTACTTTCTTGCCATGAAATAAATACTGTAACTATATACTATATATATATATAAACTGAAATTTTTGTATTTTTAAATGCTGTTTCTTATTGAGTGTAAGCCGGGTCTGCCACTGCTTGGCTTTCTTTCTCCGGATCGAACTGTCCGAGGTACTCTTTCAATCGCTGTCCATTCACCACTATATCGCCCCTGCCAGTTCGAATCCTGACAGCTCCATTTTTGAACACCTCTAGTACTTCATGTGGTCCTTCCCATCTAGATTTGAGCTTTCCGGGGAACAGCTTCAACCTAGTATTGAACAATAACACATGTTGACCAACATAAAAATACTTAGGTTTGATCCGGCGATCGTGCAACTTCTGGGTCCGCTCCTTGTAAATTCGAGAGCTTTCATAAGCTTGCGCTCGTATTTCCTCAATTTCATTGAGGTCCAACTTACGTTTGCTCTGAGCAACTTTCGGATCGAAGTTAAGCGTTTTAACGGCCCAGTAAGCTTTATGCTCTAGCTCTACAGGCAGATGACAGGCTTTTCCGAAGACCAGCCTGTATGGAGACATCCCGATGGGAGTCTTATATGCTGTGCGGTATGCCCATAGAGCATCATTGAGCTTACGTGCCCAATCCTTACGGGTTATCCCGACAGTGGCTTCGAGTATGTGTTTGATTTCGCGATTGGATACTTCGACTTGACCACTAGTCTGAGGATGGTAAGGCGTGCCTATCTTATGGAGGATCCCATTTTTACTCATTAAAGTTTCAAAAGCTTTATTAATAAAGTGCGTTCCTCCATCAGATATCACCACCCTAGGTACGCCAAATCGACTGAAAATGTTGTTCTTGAGGAACTTGATGACTTGGCTACCATCATTGGTCGGTAATGCGACAGCCTCGACCCATTTGGATACGTAATCGACAGCTACCAAGATATAGTAGTTTCCACCAGATGGTGGAAACAGTCCCATGAAGTCAATGCCCCATACATCAAAGATCTCAAGTGTGAGAATCCCCTTTTGAGGCATCTCATCCCTCTTGGAGATGTTTCCTAATCTTTGGCATCTGTCACAGCCCTTAACAAATGTCCTGCAGTCCTCATAGATGTGAGGCCAATAAAATCCACATTCGAGGACCTTGTGGGCCGTTCGAGCGGGACCATGGTGACCTCCATATTCTGATTCATGGCATTTTCTGACAATTTGATAAGCTTCATGCTCGGTCACACATCGCCTGATTATTAAATCAGGGCAGTGTTTGAAGAGATAAGGTTCTTCCCAGAAGTAACTTAATACATCTCGTTTGAACTTATTCCTCTTATGATAGTTCGAAAACTGGGGGGTTACTCCGCATGCCAAGAAGTTAGCGATGTCGGAAAACCATGGACAAGCTTGATTATGCAGATGCAATGCGAACAACTGTTCGTCCGGAAACTCTTCATTGACGGCTTTTTCCTTTTTATCATTATCTAATCGAGATAAGTGGTCAGCAGCACCATTATCTCGACCTCGCCTATCTTTTATTATGATGTCGAATTCTTGCAACAGAAGTACCCACCTGATTAATCGAGGTTTTGCATCTTGTTTGCTAAACAAGTATCTCAATGCTGTATGATCAGTGTATACTATGGTCTTCGTACCTATCAGGTACTGTCTGAACTTGTCAAACGCGAAGACTACAGCATACATCTCTTTTTCCGTTGTGGTGTAGTTAACTTGGGCCTCATTCAGGGCATGACTTGCGTAATGAATTACGCAGTGTCTCCCATCCTTATGTTGTCCAAGAACTGCGCCTACGGCGAGACCACTAGCATCGCACATTACCTCGAAAGGTATTGACCAATCAGGTGGTTGCACTATCGGTGCAGAAACCAACATCTTCTTGAGCGTGTCAAAGGCTTGGACACACGCTTCATTTATTAAGAAAGGATTTTCTTTACAAAGCAGATTAGTGAGCGGCTTGGCAATTTTAGAGAAATCCTTAATGAATCGCCGGTAAAAACCGGCATGCCCTAAGAAGCTCCTAACTGATTTGATCGAGTTAGGAAGAGGGAGATTGGAAATGATGGAAACTTTGGCTGGATCAACTTCAATGCCTGCACGAGAAATGCGATGACCTAACACTATGCCCTCAGTGACCATAAAATGGCACTTTTCCCAATTTAAAACCAAGTTAGTGTCCTCACACCTCTTTAAAATCTTAGCAAGATTGGTCAAACAATCTTCGAACGTATCTCCATATACAGAGAAGTCATCCATGAAGACCTCAATGCATTTTTCGATAAATTCAGAGAAAATAGACATCATGCATCTTTGAAAAGTAGCAGGTGCATTGCACAAACCAAAAGGCATCCGTCGATAGGCAAAAGTGCCGTACGGGCAAGTAAAAGTGGTTTTATCATGGTCCTCACTGGAAATAACAATCTGATTATAACCAGAATAACCATCCAAAAAGCAATAAAACTCTCTCCCTGCCAACCTCTCAAGCATCTGATCAATGAATGGCAATGGAAAATGGTCCTTGCGTGTGGCCTCATTCAGCTTCCGGTAGTCGATACAAACTCTCCATCCGGTCACTGGCCTGGTTGCAACCTCTTCTCCTTGCTCATTCTTGGTTATGCACATCCCTCCTCGTTTGGGTACGACCTGCACTGGGCTAACCCATTTGCTATCAGAGATAGGATAGATTATACCAGCATCTAAGAGCTTGATAACTTCTTTCCTTACCACTTCCTGCATAAGGGGGTTCAATCGCCTCTGAGGTTGACGGGAGGGTTTAAACTCTTCTTCCATTAGAATCCTGTGCATGCAAATAGAAGGGCTTATTCCTTTTATATCAGAAATGGTCCAACCTATTGCATGTACATGTTTCTTAAGAACGACCACCAGAGCATTTTCTTGCTCTTGAGAGAGCTTAGCCGAAACAATCACGGGTAACTTTTTATGTTCTGCGAGAAACGCGTACTTGAGATGATCGGGTAGTGTTTTAAGTTCAAGCTCTGGTGGACATTCAACGGAAGGGAGTAGTTTGCGAGAAATGGGTAGTGGGAGAACAGATTTACCTTCGGGATCCTGCATCAGTACAGGATCCTCTTCCTCCTCTTGGTTGGCGTCCTCATGGAAGTCCATGCCATCAAATTCCTCCAAATCCCCTGTTTCGGGATCGGCGAAGTGAACGGCTTTGCATTCTTTGTGCTCCACGCCAGCAGGCTTCAGTACCTGCTTTGATGATTCATCCAGCATCATTTCACAATCAAGTTCAGAGTCAAGCTCTTCCCTAACTATTACATTTTCAAATGAAAAACAAGAACTGTCATTCGGAAATTTCTGCAATTTCTCCATATCAAAGATGATCTCCTCGCCATCGACCCTTAAGGTGACTTTTCCCGGATTTGGCGTCAATCAGTGCACCACCAGTGGCTAGAAATGGGCGTCCAAGGATAAGCGGCATTTCAGAGTCCTCTTCAATGTCGAGGACGATGAAGTCGACCGGGAAAAGAACCTGCCCGGTTTTGACTACAACATCCTTAAGGATTCCTACGGGCTGAGTGATCGATCTGTCTGCAAGCTGCAGTCTCATCTTGACCGGTTGAATTTCTCCAAGCTTAAGGCGAACAGCCATAGCTAGTGGCATCACATTGATGCTTGATCCTAAATCACAAAGCCCCATACTCACTTTGGCCTTTCCGAATTGTACTGGAAGTGTGCAACATCCGGGGTCCTCTTTCTTTTCAGGCATTCTC
>JAOANR010000083.1:0-13922 GCA_030278955.1 Hygrophila difformis | reverse complement strand
AGGGTGGCCGTCGGGTGGCCTGTCGGTAAAACGGTGCCTGTCGGGTGGCCTGTCGGAAAAACGGTGCCTGTCGGGTGGCATGTCAGTAAAACTGTGCCCATCGGGTGGCGTGTCTATAAAACGGTGCTCGTCGGGTGGCCTATCGGTAAAATGGGGCCCGTCGGGCATGTCGGTAAAACGGTGCCCGTCGGGCGGTATGTTGGTAAAACGGTGCCAGTCGGGTGGCCTTTCAGTAAAACGGTGCCTGTCTGGTGGCCTGTCGGTAAAACGGTGCCCGGTGGGTAATACGGTGCACGTCGGTTGGCCTGTCGGTAATACAGTACATGTCGGTTGGCCTGTCTGTAAAATGTTGCCCTGTCGGTTGGCCTGTTTGTAAAACGGTGCCCGTTGAGGGGGTATTTCGGTAAAACGGTGCCCGTCGGATGGTATGTCGGTAAAACGGTGCCCGTCGGGTGGCATGTCGGTAAAACAGTGCCCGTCGGGTGGCGTGTCGATAAAACGGTACTCGTCGGGTGGCCTATCGGTAAAATAGTGCTGCCCGTCGGGTGGCATGACAGTAAAACGGTCCTCGTCGGGTGGCCTATCAATAAAAGGATGCCCGTCGGGAGGCCTGTAGGTAAAACGCTGCCCGTCGGGGGCATTTCGATAAAAGGGTGCCCGTCGGGTGCGCTGTTGGTAAAACAGTGCCTGTCGTGTGGCCTGTCGGTGAAACGGTGCCCGTCGGGTGGCCTGTCGGTAAAACATCGCCCGTCGGGTGGCCTGTCGGTAAAACGACGCCCGGTGGGGGGGCATTTCGGTAAAACTGTGCTCGTGAGGTGGTATGTCGGTAAAACATTGCCCGTCGGGTGGCCAGTCAGAAAAACGGTGCTTGCGGTGGCCTGTCAGTAAAACGGTGTCGGGTGGCCAGTCGGTAATACGATGCCCGCCGGGTGGCCTGTCGGCAAAACGGTGCCCGTCGGGTGGCCTGTCGGTAATACGGTGCCCGTCGGGTGGCCTGTCGGTAAAACGGTGCCCGTCGTGTGGCCTGATGGTACAATGGTGACAGTCGGGTGGCCAGTCAGAAAAACGGTGCCCGTCGGGTGGCCTGTCGGTAAAATGGGGCCCGTCCGGTGGCCTGTCGGTGAAACGGTGCCCGTCGGGTGGCCTGTCGGTAAACGGTCCTCGATGGGTGGCATTTCGGTAAAACAGTGCCCGTCGGGTGGCCTGTTGGAAAAACGGTGCCTGTCGGGTGGCCTGTCGGTAAAACGGTGTCGGGTGGCCTGTCGGTAATACGGTGCCCGTCGGGTGGCCGTCGGCAAAACAGTGCCCATCGGGTGGCCTGTTGGTAAAACAGTGCCCGTCGGTAAAACGGTGCCTAGTGGGGGTGCATTTCGATAAAACGGTGCACTCGGGTGGTATGTCGGTAAAACGGTGCCCGTCGGGTTGCCAGTCGGTAAAACGGTGCCCGTCGTGTGCCCTGCGGAAAAACGGTGCCCGTCGGGTGGCATGTTGGTATAACGTCGCGCATCGGGTGTATTGTCAATAAAAGGGTCCCGTCTGGCATGTCGGTAAAACGGTGCCCATCGGGTGGCCTGTCAGTAAAACGGTGCCCGTCGGGGGGGCATTTCGGTAAAACGTTGCCCGTCGGGTGGCCTGCCCGTAAACCGGTGCCCGTGGGGTGGTCTATCGGAAGAACGGTGCCTGTCGGTTGGCCTGTCGAAGAAATTGTGCCCGTCGGGTGGCCTATCGGTAAAACGGTGTCGGGTGGCCTGTGGGTAATACGGTGCACGTCGGTTGGCCTGTCGGTTATACAGTACCTGACGGTTGGCCTGTCTGTAAAACGTTGCTCGTCGGATGGCCTGTCAGTAGAATGATGCTCGTCGAAAAACGGTGCCTGGTGGGGGGGCATTTCGGTAAAACGGTGCCCGTCGGGTGGTACATTGGTAAAACATTACCCGTCGGGTGGCCAGTCGGCAAAATAGTGACCTGAGGGTGCCCATCGGCTGGCCTGTCGGCAAAATAGTGACCTTAGGGTGCCCGTCGATAAAACGGTGCCCGTCAGGTGGTATGTCGGTAAAACATTGCCCGTCGGGTGGCCAGTCAGAAAAACGGTGCCCGTCGGTTGGCCTGTCGGTAAAACGGGGCTCGTTAGGTGCCCTGTCGGTTAAACGGTGCCCGTCGGGTGGCCTGTCGGCAAACGGTGCTCGGTGGGTGGCATTTCGGTAAAATAGTGCCCGTCGGGTGGCCTGTTGGAAAAACGGTGTCTGTCGAGTGGCTTGTCGATAAAACAGTGACGGGTGGCCTGTAGGTAAAACAGTGTAGGGTGGCCTGTCGGTAATACGGTGCCCGTCGGGTGGCCTGTCGGCAAAACGGTGCCCGTCGGGTGGCCTGTTGGTAAAACAGTGCCCGTCGGTAAAACGGTGCCTAGTGTGGGTGCATTTCGTTAAAACGGTGCCCGTCGGGTGGCCTATTGGTAAAACGGTGCCCGTCGGGTGGCCTGTCGGTAAACGGTGCTCGGTGGGTGGCGTTTCGGTAAAACAGTGCCCGTCGGGTGGCCTGTTGGAAAAACGGTGCCTGTCTGGTGGTCAGTCGGTAAAACGGTGTCTGGTGGCCTGTCGGTAATACGGTGCCCGTCGGGTGGCCTGTCGCCAAAACGGTGCCCGTCCGGTTGCCTGTCAGTAATACGGTGCCTGTCGGGTCGCCTGTCGGTAAAACGACGCCCGTCGGGTGGCCTATCGGTAAAACGGTGCTCGTCGGGTGGCCTGTCGGTAAAATAGTGCTGCCCGTCGGGCATGTCGGTAAAACGGTGCCCATCGGGTGGCCTGTCGGCAAAACAGTGACCGTAGGGTGCTCGTCAATAAAACGGTGCCCGTCGGGTGGCCTGTCGGTAAAACGGTGCCGGTCGGTAATACAGTGCCCATCGATGTCCTGTCGGTAATATGGTGCCCGTCGGGTGGCCTATCGGTAAAATGTTGCCCGTTAGGTGGCCTGTCGGTAAAACGACGCCCAGTGGGGGGGCATTTCTGTAAAACGGTGCCCGCCAGGTGGTATTTCGGTAAACATTGCCCGTCGGGTGGCCAGTCAGAAAAACGGTACTTGTCGGGTGGCCTGTCGGTAAACGGTGCTCGGTGGGTGGCATTTCGGTAAAACAGTGCCCGTCGGGTGGCCTGTTGGAAAAACGGTGCCTGCCGGGCGGCGTGTCGGTAAAACAATGTCGGGTGGCCTGCCGGTAATACGGTGCCCATCGGGTGGCCAGTCGACAAAACGGTCCCCGTCGGGTGGCCTGTTGGTAAAACAGAGCCCGTCGGTAATACTGTGCCTAGTGGGGGTGCATTTCGTTAAAACGGTGCCCGTCGGGTGGTATGTCGGTAAAACATTGCCCTTCGGGTGGCCAGTCGGTAAAACGGTGCCCGTCGGGTTGCCTGTCGGTAAAATGGTGCCCGTCAGGCGGCCTGTCGGTAAAACAGTGCCCGTCTGGTGGCGTGTTGGTAACACGATGCCCGTCGGTAAAACAGTGCCCGTTGAGGGGGTACTTCGGTAAAACGGTGCCCATCGGATGGTATGTCGGTAAAACGGTGCCCGTCGGGTGGCCTGTCGGTAAAACGGTGCCCGTCGGGTGGCGTGTCGATAAAACGGTACTCGTCGGGCGGCCTGTCGGTAAAATAGTGCTGCCGTCGTGTGGCATGACGGTAAAACGGTCCTCGTCGGGTGGCCTGTCAATAAGAGGGTGCCCGTCGGGAGGCCTGTAGGTAAAACGCTGCCCGTCGGGGGCATTTCGGTAAAAGGGTGCCCGTCGGGTGGCCTGTCGGTAAAACAGTGCCCGTCGCGTGGCCGGTCGGGAAAACGGTGCCCGTAGGGTGGCCTGTCGGTAAAACAACGCCCGTCCGGTGGCCTGTCGGTAAAACAACGCCCTGTGGGGGGGCATTTCGGTAAAACTCTGCCCGTGAGGTGGTATATCGGTAAAACATTGCCCGTCGGGTGGCCAGTCAGAAAAACGGTGCCTGCGGGTGGCCTGTCTAGTAAAACGGTGTCGGGTGACCTGTCGGTAATACGATGCCCGTCGGGTGGCCTGTCGGCAAAACGGTGCCCGTCGGGTGGGCTGTCGGTAATACGGTGCCTGTTGAGGGGGCATTTCGGTAAAATGGTGCCCGTCGTGTGGCTTGTCGGTAAAATGGTGACCGTCGGGGGGCCAGTCAGAAAAACGGTGCCCGTCGGGTGGCCTGTCGGTAAAACGGGGCTCGTCAGGTGGCCTGTCGGTGAAACGGTGCCCGTCGGGTGGCCTGTCGGCAAACAGTGCTCGGTGGGTGGCATTTCGGTTAAACAGTGCCCGTCGGGTGGCCTGTTGGAAAAACGGTGCCTGTCGGGTGGCCTGCGGTAAAACGATGTCGGGTGGCCTATTGGTAATACGGTGCCCGTCGGGTGGCCTGTCGGCAAAACGATGCCCGTCGGGTGGCCTGTCGGTAATACGGTGCCCGTCGGGTGGCTTGTCGGTAAAACGGTACCCGTCGTGTGGCCTGTTGGTAAAACGGTGCCCGTCGGGTGGCCAGTCAGAAAAACAGTGCCAGTCGGGTGGCCTGTCAGTAAAACGGGGCCCGTCAGGTGGCCTGTCGGTGAAACGGTGCCCGTCGGGTGGCCTGTCGGTAAACGGTCCTCGATGGGAGGCATTTCGATAAAATAGTGCCCGTCGGGTGGCCTGTTGGAAAAACGGTGCCTGTCGGTAAAACGGTGTCAGGTGGCCTGTCTGTAATACGGTGCCCGTCGGGTGGCCTTTCGGCAAAACGGTGCCCGTCGGGTTGCCTGCTGGTAAAACAGTGCCCGTCGGTAAAACGGTGCCTAGTGGGGGTGCATTTCGATTAAACGGTGCCCGTCGGGTGGCGTTTCGATAAAACGGTACTCGTCGGGTGGCCTGTCGGTAAAATAGTGCTGCCCGTCGGGTGGCATGACGGTAAAACGGTCCTCGTCGTGTGGCCTGTCGATAAAAGGATGCCCGTCGGGAGGCCTATAGGAAAAACGCTGCCCGTCGGGGGCATTTCGGTAAAAGGGTGCCCGTCGGGTGGCCTGTCGGTAAAACAGTGCCCGTCGCGTGGCCTGTCGGTAAAACGGTGCCCGGTGGGGGGGCATTTCGGTAAAACTGTGCCCGTGAGGTGGTATGTTGGTAAAACATTGCCCGTCGGGTGGCCAGTCAGAAAAACGGTGCCTGCGGGTGGCCTGTCAGTAAAACGGTGTCGGGTGGCCTATTGGTAATACGGTGCCCGTCGGGTGGCCTGTCGGCAAAACGATGCCCGTCGGGTGGCCTGTCGGTAATACGGTGCCCGTCGGGTGGCTTGTCGGTAAAACGGTACCCGTCGTGTGGCCTGTTGGTAAAACGGTGCCCGTCGGGTGGCCAGTCAGAAAAACAGTGCCAGTCGGGTGGCCTGTCAGTAAAACGGGGCCCGTCAGGTGGCCTGTCGGTGAAACGGTGCCCGTCGGGTGGCCTGTCGGTAAACGGTCCTCGATGGGTGGCATTTCGATAAAATAGTGCCCGTCGGGTGGCCTGTTGGAAAAACGGTGCCTGTCGGTAAAACGGTGTCAGGTGGCCTGTCTGTAATACGGTGCCCGTCGGGTGGCCTTTCGGCAAAACGGTGCCCGTCGGGTGGCCTGCTGGTAAAACAGTGCCCGTCGGTAAAACGGTGCCTAGTGGGGGTGCATTTCGATTAAACGGTGCCCGTCGGGTGGCGTTTCGATAAAACGGTATTCGTCGGGTGGCCTGTCGGTAAAATAGTGCTGCCCGTCGGGTGGCATGACGGTAAAACGGTCCTCGTCGTGTGGCCTGTCGATAAAAGGATGCCCGTCGGGAGGCCTGTAGGAAAAACGCTGCCCGTCGGGGGCATTTCGGTAAAAGGGTGCCCGTCGGGTGCCCTGTCGGTAAAACAGTGCCCGTCGCGTGGCCTGTTAGTAAAACGGTGCCCGGTGGGGGGCATTTCGGTAAAACTGTGCCCGTGAGGTGGTATGTCGGTAAAACATTGCCCGTCGGGTGGCCAGTCAGAAAAACGGTGCCTGCGGGTGGCCTGTCAGTAAAACGGTGTCGGGTGGCCTGTCGGTAATACGATGACCGTCGGGTGGCCTGTCGGTAAAACGGTGCCGGGTGGCCTGTCGGTAAAACGGTGCCCGTCGTGTGGCCTGTTGGTAAAATGGTGACCGTCGGGTGGCCAGTCAGAAAAACGGTGCCCGTCGGGTGGCCTGTCGGTAAAACGGGGCCCGTCAGGTGGCCTGTCGGTGAAACGGTGCCCGTCGGGTGGCCTGTCGGTAAACGGTCCTCGGTGGGTGGCATTTCAGTAAAACAGTGCCCGTCGGGTGGCCTGTTGGAAAAACGGTGCCTGTCGGGTAGCCTGTCGGTAAAACGGTGTCAGGTGGCCTGTCGGTAATACGGTGCCCGTTGGGTGGCCTGTCGGCAAAACGGTGCCCATCGGGTGGCCTGTTTGCAAAACAGTGCCCGTCGGTAAAACGGTGCCTAGTGGGGGTCCATTTCGATAAAACTGTGCCCGTCGGGTGGTATGTCGGTAAAACGCTGCCCGTCGGGTGGTATGTCAGTAAAACGGTGCCCGTCGTGTGGCCTGCGGAAAAACGGTGCCCGTCGGGTGGCATGTTGGTATAACGGCGCGCATCGGGTGGTCTGTCAATAAAATGGTCCCATCGGGCATGTCGGTAAAACGGTGCCCATCGGGTGGCCTGTCTAAAATGGTGCCCGTCGGGGGGCATTTCGGTAAAACGGTGCCCGTCGGGTGGCCTGTCGTCAAACCGGTGCCTGTGGGGTGGTCTATCGGAAGAACGGTGCCCGTCGGTTGGCCTGACGAAAAAATTGTGCCCGTCGGGTGGCCTATCGGTAAAACGGTGTGGGATGGCCGGTGGGTAATACGGTGCACGTCGGTTGGCCTGTCGGTAATACAGTACATGTCGGTTGGCCTGTCTGTAAAACGTTGCCCTGTCGGTTGGCCTGTCTGTAAAACGGTGCCCGTTGAGGCGGTGTTTCGGTAAAACGGTGCCCGTCGGATGGTATGTCGGTAAAACGGTGCCCGTCGGGTGGCATGTCGGTAAAACGGTGCCCGTCGGGTGGCGTGTCGATAAAACAGTACTCGTCGGGTGGCCTGTCGGTAAAATAGTGGCCTGTCGGTAAACGGTCCTCGGTGGGTGGCATTTCGATAAAATAGTGCCCGTCGGGTGGCCTGTTGGAAAAACGGTGCCTGTCGGTAAAACGGTGTCAGGTGGCCTGTCTGTAATACGGTGCCCGTCGGGTGGCCTGTCGGCAAAACGGTGCCCGTCGGGCGGCCTGCTGGTAAAACAGTGCCCGTCGGTAAAACGGTGCCTAGTGGGGGTGCATTTCGATTAAACGGTGCCCGTCGGGTGGTATCTCGGTAAAACGGTGCCCGTCGGGTGGTATGTCGGTAAAACGGTGCCCGTCGAGTTGCCAGTCGGTAACACGGTGCCCGTCGTGTGGCCTTTGGAAAAACGGTGCCCGTCGGGTGGCATGTTGGTAAAACGGCGCGCCTCGGGTGGCCTGTCAATAAAAGGGTCCCGTCGGGCATGTCGGTAAAACGGTGCCCATCGGGTGGCCTGTTGGTAAAACGGTGCCCGTCGGGGGGCATTTCGGTAAAACGGTGCCCGTCGGGTGGCCTGTCGGTAAACCGGTGCCCGTGGGGTGGTCTATCGGAAAAAACGGTGCCCGTCGGTTGGCCTGTCGAAAAAATTGTGCCGTTGGGTGGTCTGTCGGTAAAACGGTGTCAGGTGGCCTGTCGGTAATAAGGTGCCCATCGGTTGGCCTCGAGGTAATACGGTACCTGTCGGTTGGCCTGTTTGTAATACGGTGCCCGTCGTATGGCCTGTCAGTAGAATGATGCTCGTCAGTAAAACGGTGCCCGGTGGGGGGGCATTTCGGTAAAACGGTGCCCGTCGGGTGATACGTTGGTAAAACATTGCCCGTCGGGTGGCCAGTCAGAAAAACGGTGCCCGTCGGATGGCCTGTCGGTAAAACGGGGCCCGTCAGGTGGCCTTTCGGTAAAACGGTGCCCTTCGGGTGGCATGTCGGGAAACGGTGCTCGGTTGGTGGCATTTCGGTAAAACAGTGCCCGACGGGTGGCCTGTTGGATAAAGGGTGCCTTTCGGGTGGCCTGTAGATAAAACGGTGTCGGGTGGCCTGTCGGTAATACGGTGCCCGTCGGGTGGCATGTCGGCAAAACGGTGCCCGTCGGGTCGCCTGTCGGTAATACGGTGCCCGTCGGGTGGCCTGTCGGTAAAACGACGCGCATCGGGTGGCCTGTCAATAAAAGGGTCTCGTCGGGCATGTCGGTAAAACGATGCCCATCGGGTGGTCTGTAGGTAAAACGGTGCCCGTCGGGGGGCATTTCGGTAAAACGGTGCCCATCGGGTGGCCTGTCGGCAAAACAGTGACCGTAGGGTGCCTGTCGATAAAACGGTGCCCATCAGGTGGCTTGTCGGTAAAATGGTGCCCGTCGGTAATACAGTGCCCGTCGATGGCCTGTCGATAATACGGTGCCCGTCAAGTGGCCTGTCGGTAAAACGGTGCCCGTCAGGTGGCCTGTCGGTAAAACGGTGCCCGTCAGGTGGCCTGTCAGTAAAATGACGCCCGGTGGGGGCACATTTCGGTAAAACGGTGCCCGCCAGGTGGCCTGTCAGTAAAATGACGCCCGGTGGGGGGGCATTTCGGTAAAACGGTGCCCATCAGGTGGTATGTCGGTAAACATTGCCCGTCGGGTGGCCAGTCAGAAAAACGGTGCCCGTCGGGTGGCCTGTCGGTAAACGGTGCTCGGTGGGTGGCATTTCGGTAAAACAGTGCCCGTCGAGTGGCCTGTCGGTAATACGGTGTCCGTCGGCTGGCCTGTCGGAAAAACGGTCCCCGTCGGGTGGCCTGTTGGTAAAACAATGCCCGTCAGTAAAACGGTGCCTAGTGGGGGTGCGTTTCGTTAAAACGGTGCCCGTCGGGGTTGTATGTCGGTAAAACGGTGCCCGTCGGGTGGTATGTCGGTAAAAGGGTGCCCGTCGTGTGGCATGTTGGTAAAATGATGCCCATCAAGTGGCCTGTCGGTAAAATGGTGCCCGTCGGGTGGCCTGTCGGTAAACGGTGCTAGGTGGGTGGCATTTTGGTAAAACAATGCCCGTCTGGTGGCCTGTTGGAAAAACGGTGCCTGTCGGGTGGCCTGTCGGTAAAACGGTGTCGGGTGGCATGTCGGTAATAGGTGCCCGTCGGGTGGCCTGTCGGCAAAACGGTGCCCGTCAGGTGGCCTGTTGGTAAAACTGTGCCCATCGGTAAAACGGTGCCTAGTGGGGGTGCATTTCATTAAAACGGTGCCCTCGGGTGGTATGTCGGTAAAACGGTGCCCGTCGGGTGGTAAGTCGGTAAAACGGTGCCCGTCGGGTTGCCTGTCAGTAATACGGTGCCCGGTGGGGGGGTATTTCAGTAAAACGGTGCCCGGTGGGCGGGCATTTCAGTAAAACGGTGCAAGTCAGGTGGTATGTTGGTAAAACATTGCCCGTCGGGTTGCCAGTTGATAAAACGGCACCCGTCGGGTGGCCTGTCGGTAAAACAGTGCCCGTCAGGTGGCATGTCAGTAAAACGGTGCCCGTCGGGTGGCCTGTCGGTAAACGGTGCTCGGTGGGTGGCATTTCGATAAAACAGTACCCGTCGGGTGGCCTGTTGGAAAAACGGTGCTTGTCGGCTGGTCAGTCGGTAGAACGGTGTCTGGTGGCCTGTCGGTAATACGATGCCCATCGGGTGGCCTGTCGGTAAAACGATGCCCGTCGGGTGCCCTGTCGGTAAAACGGTGCCCGTCGGGTGGCGTGTCAATAAAGCGGTGCTCGTCGGGTGGCCTGTCGGTAAAATAGTGCTGCCCGTCGGGCATGTCGGTAAAACGGTGCCCATCGGGTGGCCTGTAGGCAAAACAGTGACCGTAGGGTGCCCGTAAATAAAACGGTGCCCGTCGGATGGCCTGTCGGTAAAACGGTGCCCGTCGGTAATACAGTGCCCATTGATGGCTTGTCGGTAATATGGTGCCCGTCGGGTGGCCTGTCCGTAAAACGGTGCCCGTTAGGTGGCCTGTCAATAAATGGGTGCCCGTCGGGAGGCCTGTAGGTAAAACGGTGCCCGTCGGGGGCATTTCGGTAAAACGGTGCCCGTCAGGTGGTCGGTCGGTAAAACAGTGCCCGTCGCGTGGCCTGTCGGTAAAACGGTGCCCGTCGCGTGGCCTGTCGGTAAAACGACGCCCGTCGAGTGGCCTGTCGGTAAAACGGTGCCCATCGGGTGGTCTGTCGGTAAAACGGTGCCCGTCGGGGGGCATTTCGGTAAAACGGTGCCCATCGGGTGGCCTGTTGTTAAAACAGTGACCGTAGGGTGCCTATCGATAAAACGCTTCCGAGAGGTGGCCTGTCGGTAAAACGGTGCCCGTCGGTAATACAGTGCCTGTCGATGGCCAGTTCGATAATACGGTGCCCGTCGGGTGGCCTGTCGGGAAAACGGTGCCCGTCGGGTGGCCTGTCGGTAAAACGGTGCCCGTCAGGTGGTATGTCGGTAAAACATTGCCCGTTGGGTGGCTAGTCAGAAAAATGGTGCCCGTCGGGTGGCCTGTCGGTAGAATGATGCTCGTCGGGAAAACGGTGCCTGATGGGGGAGCATTTCGGTAAAACAGGTGCCCATCGGGTGGTATGTCGGTAAAACATTGCCCGTCGGGTGGCCAGTCGGTAAAACGGTGCCCGTCGGGTGGCATGTCGGTAAAATGGTGCCCGTCGGGGGGCCTGTCTGTAAAACAGTGCCCGTCTGGTGGCCTGTTGGCACCACGATGCCCGTCGGTAAAACGGTTCCCGTCGGGTAGTATGTCGGTAAAACGGTGCCCGTCGGGTTCCCAGTCGGTAAAACGGTGCCCGTCGAGTTCCCAGTCGGTAAAATGGTGCCCGTCGTGTAGCCTGCGGAAAAACGGTGCCCGTCGGGTGGCATGTCGGTAAAACGGCGCGCATCGGGTGGCCTGTCAATAAAAGGGTCCCGTCGGGCATGTCGGTAAAACGGTGCCCATCGGGTGGTCTGTCGGTAAAACTGTGCCCGTCGGGGGGCATTTTGGTAAAACGGTGCCCATCGGGTGCCTATCGGCAAAATAGTGACCGTAGGGTGCCCGTCGATAAAACGGTGCCCGTCGGGTGGCCTGTCGGTAAAACGGTGTCCGTCGGTAATACAGTGCCCGTCGATGGCCTGTCGATAATACGGTGCCCGTCGGGTGGCCTGTCGGTAAAACGGTGCCCGTCGGGTGGCCTGTCGGTAAAACGGTGCCCATCAGGTGGCCTGTCGGTAAAACGACGCCCGGTGGGGGGGCATTTCGGTAAAACGGTGCCCGTCAAGTGGTATGTCGGTAAAGTTTGCCCGTCGGGTGGCCAGTCAGAAAAACGGTGCCCGTCGGGTGGCCTGTCGGTAAACGGTGCTCGGCGGGTGGCATTTCGGTAAAACAGTGCCCGTCGGGTGGCCTGTTGGAAAAACGGTGCATGTCGGGTGGCCTGTCGGTAAAACGGTGTTGGGTGGCCTGTCGGTGATACGGTGTCCGTCGGGTGGCCTGTCGGCAAAACGGTCCCCGTCGGGTGGCCTGTTGGTAAAACAGTGCCCGTAGGTAAAACGGTCCCTTGTGGGGGTGCATTTCGTTAAAACGGTGCCCGTCGGGTTGTATGTCGGTAAAACGGTGCCCGTCGGGTGGTTTGTCGATAAAACGGTGCCCGTCGAGTTCCCAGTCGGTAAAATGGTGCACGTCGTGTGGCCTGCGGAAAAACGGTGCCCGTTGGGTGGCATGTCGGTAAAACGGCACGCATCAGGTGGCCTTTCAATAAAAGGGTCCCGTCGGGCATGTCGGTAAAACGGTGCCCGTCGGGTGGCCTGTCCGTAAAATGGTTGCCGTCGGGGGGCATTTCGGTAAAACGGTGCCTAGTAGAATGATGCTCGTTGGTAAAACGGTGCCCGGTGGGGAGGGCATTTCGGTAAAACGGTGCCCGTCGGGTGGTATTTCGGTAAAACATTGCCCATCTGGTGGCCAGTCAGAAAAACGGTGCCCGTCAGGGGGCCTGTCGGTAAAACGGGGCCCGTCAGGTGGCCTGTCGGTAAAACGGTGCCCATCGGGTGGTCTGTCGGTAGAACGGTGCCCGTCGGGGGGCATTTCGGTAAAACGGTGCCCATCGGGTGGCCTGTCGGCAAAACAATGACCGTAGGGTGCCTGTCAATAAAACGGTGCCCGTCGGGTGGCCTGTCGGTAAAACGGTGCTCGTCTGTAATACGGTGCCCGTCGGTTGGCCTGTTGGTAAAACGGTGCCCGTCGGGTGGCCTGTCGGTAAACGGTGCTCGATGGGTGGCATTTCGGTAAAACAGTGCGCGTCGGGTGGCCTGTTGGAAAAACGGAGCCTGTCGGGTGGCCTGTCGGTAAAACGGTGTCGGGTGGCCTGTCGGTAATACGGTGCCCGTCAGGTGGTATGTCGGTAAAACATTGCCCGTCGGTGGCCAGACAGAAAAACAGTGCCCGTCGGGTGGCCTGTCGACAATACGGTGCCCGTCGGGTGGCCTGTCGATAATACGGTGCCCGTCGATGGCCTGTCGATAATACGGTGCCCGTCGGGTGGCCTGTCGGTAAAACGGTGCCCGTCGGGTGGCCTATCGGTAAAACGGTGCCCGTCAGGTGGTATGTCGGTAAAACATTGCCTGTCGGGTGGCCAGTCAGAAAAACGGGGCCCGTCGGGTGGCCTGTCAGTAGAATGATGCTTTTCGGTAAAACGGTGCCTGGTGGGGGGGGCATTTCGGTAAAACGGTGCCCGTCGGGTGGTATGTCGGTAAAACATTGCCCGTCGGGTGGCCAGTCGGTAAAACGGTGCCCGTCGGGTGGCCTGTGGGTAAAATGGTGCCCGTCGGGGGGCCTGTCGGTAAAACAGTGCCCGTCTGGTGGCCTGTTGGTACCACGATGCCCGTCGGTAAAACGGTGCTCGTTGAGGGGGCATTTCGGTAAAACGGTTCCCGTCGGGTGGTATGTCGGTAAAAGCCGTCGGGTTCCCAGTCGGTAAAACGGTGCCCGTCGAGTTCCCAGTCGGTAAAATGGTGCCC
Source organism: Hygrophila difformis (assembly GCA_030278955.1). Classification (NCBI taxonomy): domain Eukaryota; kingdom Viridiplantae; phylum Streptophyta; class Magnoliopsida; order Lamiales; family Acanthaceae; genus Hygrophila; species Hygrophila difformis. The sequence goes on along the minus strand of JAOANR010000083.1, from coordinate 835 downwards.
GTCGTGTAGCCTGCGGAAAAACGGTGCCCGTCGGGTGGCATGTCGGTAAAAGGGTCCCGTCGGGCATGTCGGTAAAACGGTGCCCATCGGGTGGTCTGTCGGTAAAACGGTGCCCGTCGGGGGGCATTTTGGTAAAACGGTGCCCATCGGGTGCCTATCGGCAAAATAGTGACCGTAGGGTGCCCGTCGATAAAACGGTGCCCGTCGGGTGGCCTGTCGGTAAAACGGTGTCCGTCGGTAATACAGTGCCCGTCGATGGCCTGTCGATAATACGGTGCCCGTCGGGTGGCCTGTCGGTAAAACGGTGCCCGTCGGGTGGCCTGTCGGTAAAACGGTGCCCATCAGGTGGCCTGTCGGTAAAACGACGCCCGGTGGGGGGGCATTTCGGTAAAACGGTGCCCGTCAAGTGGTATGTCGGTAAAGTTTGCCCGTCGGGTGGCCAGTCAGAAAAACGGTGCCCGTCGGGTGGCCTGTCGGTAAACGGTGCTCGGCGGGTGGCATTTCGGTAAAACAGTGCCCGTCGGGTGGCCTGTTGGAAAAACGGTGCATGTCGGGTGGCCTGTCGGTAAAACGGTGTTGGGTGGCCTGTCGGTAATACGGTGTCCGTCGGGTGGCCTGTCGGCAAAACGGTCCCCGTCGGGTGGCCTGTTGGTAAAACAGTGCCCGTCGGTAAAACGGTCCCTTGTGGGGGTGCATTTCGTTAAAACGGTGCCCGTCGGGTTGGTATGTCAGGTTAAAAACGGTGCCCGTCGAGTTCCCAGTCGGTAAAATGGTGCACGTCGTGTGGCCTGCGGAAAAACGGTGCCCGTTGGGTGGCATGTCGGTAAAACGGCAA
>JAOANR010000082.1:0-14564 GCA_030278955.1 Hygrophila difformis | reverse complement strand
TCACCCGACGGGAACCGTTTGACTGACGGGCCTCCTGACGAGCACCATTTTACCCAAATGCCTCCTACGGGCACCCTCTATCGACAGGCCACCCGACGGGCACCGTTTTACTGAGAGGCAACCTGACGGGTACCGTTATACCGAAATAACCCCGACGGGCACCGTTTTACCGAAGGCCACCCGACAGGCACCGTTTTACTGATAGGCCACCCGACGTGCACCGTTTTACTGAAATACCCCTGACGGGCACCGTTTACCGACAGGCCACCCGACGGGCAACGTTTTACTGACAGGCCACCCGACGGGCACCGTTTTACCGAAATGCCCCCGACGGGCACCTTTTTACCGACAGGCCACCCGACGCGCCCCGAATTATCGATAGGCCACCCGACGGGCACCATTTTACTGATAGGCCACCCGACTTGCACCATTTTACCGAAATACCTCCGACGGACACCTTCTACCGACAGGCCACCCCACGGGCACCGTTTTATCGACGGGCAACCCGAAGGGCACGGTTTTACCGACTTATCACCCGACGGGCACTGTTTTGCCGACAGGCCACCCGATGGGCACCGTTTTAATGATAGGCCACCCGACGGGAAACGTTTTACCGAAATACCACCGACGGGCACCGTAGTATAGACAAGCCACCCGACGGGCACCTTTTACTGACAGGCCACCCGACGAGCACGGTTTTATCGACGGGCCACCCGACGGATACCGTATTACCGAAATGCCCCCGACCGGCACCGTTTTACCGACAGGCCACCGACGGGCACCGTTTTACCGACAGGCCACCCGACGGGCACCGTTTTACTAAGAGGCCACACGACGGGCACCGTTTTACCGACATACCCCCGACGGGCACCGTTTTACCGATAGGCCACCCGACGGGCACCGTTTTACCGATAGGCCACCCGACTGGCACTATTTTACCGTGGCACCATTTTAACGTTTTATAGACACGCCACCCGACGGCCACTGTTTTAATGACTAGCCAACCGACGGGCACCGTTTTACCAACTGGCCAATCGACAGGCACCGTTTTACCGACAGGCCACCAGACATGCTATATTTTACCGAAATGCCCCCTGACGGGCACCATTTTACCGACAGGCCACCCGACGGGCAACGTTTTACGGACAGTCCACCCAACGGGCACCGTTTTACCGACAGACCACCCGATGGGCACAGTTTTACCGAAGGCCACCCGACGGGCACCGTTTTACCGACATTCCCGACGGGCACCATTTTACCGACAGGCCACCGTGCGGGCACCGTTTTATCGACAGGCCACCCGACGGGCACCATATTACCGACAGGCCACGCGACATGCTCCGTTTTACTGACAGGCCACCCGACGGGCACCGTTTTACCGAAATGCCCCCTACGGGCACCGTTTTACCGACATGCCCGACGGGCACCGTTTTAACAACAGGCCACCCGACGGGCACCGTTTTACCGAATTGCCCCCGACGGGCACCGTTTAACCGACAGGCCACCGATGGGCACCGTATTATCGACGGGTCACCCGGCGGGCACCGTTTTACCGACATACCACCCGACAGGCACTGTTTTGCCGACAGGCCACTCGACGGGCACCGTTTTACCGACATGCACGAGTGGCACCATTTTACCGACATGCCACCTGATGAACACTGTTTTATCGACACGCCACCCGAAGGGCACTGTTTTATCGACGGGCCACCCGACGGGCACTGTTTAACCGACATACCACCCGACGGGCACTGTTTTGCCTATAGGCCACGCGACGGACACTGTTTTACCGACATGCCCGACGTGCGCCATTTTCCCGACAGGCCACCCAATTGGTATTGTTTTACCGACAGGCCACCCGACGGGCACCGTTTTACCGACTGGCCAACCGACGGGCACCGTTTTACCGACAGGCCACCCGACATGCTACATTTTATCGAAATGCCCCCTGACGGGCACCGTTTTACCGACAGGCCACCCGACGGGCACCGTTTTACTGACAGGCCACCCAACGGCCACCGTTTTACCGACAGGCCACCCGACGGGCACAGTTTTACCAAAGGCCACCTGACGGGTACCGTTTTACGGACATGCTCGACGGGCACCATATTACCGACAGGCTACCCTACGGGCACATGCCCGACGGGCACCATTTTACCAACAGGCAAACCGACAGGCACCGTTTTACCGACAGGCCACCCGACGGGCACCGTTTTACCGAATTGCCCCCGACGGGCACCGTTTAACCGACAGGCCACCGATGGGCACCGTATTATCGACGGGCCACCCGACGGGCACCGTTTTACCGAAATACCACCCGACGGGCACTATTTTGCCGACAGGCCACCCGACGGGCACCGTTTTACCGACATGCACGACTGGCACCATTTTACCGACATGCCACCAGACGAACACTGTTTTATCGACACGCCACCCGACGGGCACTGTTTTATCGACGGGCCACCCGACGGGCACTGTTTAACCGACATACCACCCGACGGGCACTGTTTTGCCGATAGGCCATGCGACGGACACTGTTTTACCGACATGCCCGACGTGCACCATTTTCCCGACAAGCCACCCAATTGGTATTGTTTTATCGACAGGCCACCCTATGGGCACCGTTTTACGGACTGACCAACCGACGGGCACTGTTTTACCAACAGGCCACCCAACATGCTACATTTTACCGAAATGCCCCCTGACGGGCACCGTTTTACCGACAGGCCACCCGACGGGCACCGTTTTACTGACAGGCCACCCAACTGGCACCGTTTTACCAAAGGCCACCCGACGGGCACAGTTTTACCAAAGGCCACCCGACGGGCACCGTTTTACCGACATGCCCGACGGGCACCATATTATCGACAGGCTACCCTACGGGCACTGTTTTATCGATAGGCCACCCGACGGGCACCGTATTATCGACAGGCCACGCGCGGGCAGCGTTTTACTGACAGGCCATCCGACGGGCACCGTTTTACCGAAATGCCCCCGACGGGCACCGTTCTACCGACATGCCCGACGAGCACCGTTTTACCGACAGGCCACCCGACAGGCACTGTTTTATCAATGGACCACCCGACGGGCACCGTTTTACCGACTGGCCAACCGACGGGCACCGTTTTTCCGGCAGGCCACTCGACATACTACATTTTACCGACATGCCTACCTTGCACCATTTTACTGACAGGCCACCCGACGAACACCGTTTTGCCGACACGCCACCCGACGGGCACCGTTTTACCGACAGGCCACCCGACGGGCACAGTTTTACCGAAATGCCCCCGACGCACACCTTTTACCGACAGGCCACCCGACGGGCACCGTATTACCGACAGGTCACCCGACGGGAACCGTTTGACTGACGGGCCACCTGACGAGCACCATTTTACCCAAATGCCTCCTACGGGCACCTTCTATCGACAGGCAACCCGACGGGCACCGTTTTACTGAGAGGCAACCCACGGGTACCGTTTTACCGAAATAACCCCGACGGGCACCGTTTTACCGAAGGCCACCCGACGGGCACCGTTTTACTGATAGGCCACCCGACGGGCACCGTTTTACCGAAATACCCCTGACGGGCACCGTTTACCGACAAGCCACCCTACGGGCAACGTTTTACTGACAGGCCACCCGACGAGCACCGTTTTACCGAAATGCCCCCGACGGGCACCTTTTTACTGACAGGCCACCCGACGGGCACCGTATTATCGACAGGCCACCCGACGGCCACCATTTTACTGATAGGCTACCCGACGAGCACCATTTTACTGAAATACCTCCGACGGACACCTTCTACCGACAGGCCACCCAACGGGCACCGTTTTATCGACGGGCCACCCGAAGGGCACGGTTTTACCGACATATCACCCGACGGGCACTGTTTTGCCGACAGGCCACCCGATGGGCACCGTTTTACTGATAGGCCACCCGAAGGGCAACGTTTTACCGAAATACCACCGACGGGCACCGTATTATAGACAAGCCACCCGACGGGCACCTTTTACTGACAGGCCACCCGACGAGCACCGTTTTATCGACGGGCCACCCGACGGGAACGGTTTTGCCGACAGGCCAGCCGACGGATACCGTATTACCGAAATGCCCCCGACCGGCACCGTTTTACCGACAGGCCACCGACGGGCACCGTTTTACCGACAGGGCACCCGACAGGCAGTGTTTTACTGAGAGGCCACCCGACGGGTACCGTTTTACAGAAATACCCCCGACGGGCACCGTTTTACCGATCGGCCACTCGACGGGCACAGTTTGACCGACAGGCCACCCGACGGGCACCGTTTTACCGAAATGCCCCCGACAGGCGCCTTTTACCGACAGGCCATCCGACGGGCACCGTATTACCGACAGGTCACCCGACGGGAACCGTTTTACTGATGGGCCACCTGACGAGCACCATTTTACCGAAATGCCTCCTACGGGCACCTTCTATCGACAGGCCACCCGACGGGCACCGTTTTACCGAAATAACCCCGACGGGCACCGTTTTACCGAAGGCCACCCGACGGGCACCGTTTTACTGAAAGGCCATCCGACGGGCACCGTTTTACCGAAATACCCCTGACGGGCGCCATTTACCGACAGGCCACCCGACGGGCAACGTTTTACTGACAGGCCACCCGACGGGCACCGTTTTACCGAAATACCCCCCGACGGGCACCTTTTTACCGACAGGCCACCCGACAGGCACCGTATTATCGACAGGCCACCCGACGGGCACCATTTTAATGATAGGCCACCCGACGAGCACCATTTTACCGATATACCTCCGACAGAAACCTTCTACCGACAGGCCACCCAACGGGCACCGTTTTATCGACGGGCCACCCGAAGGGGACGGTTTTACCGACATATCACCCGACGGGCACTGTTTTGCCGATAGGCCACCCGATGGGCACCGTTTTACTGATAGGCCACACGACGGGCAATGTTTTACCGAAATACCACCGACGGGCACCGTATTATAGACAAGCCACCCGACGGGCACCTTTTACTGACCGGCCACCCGACGAGCACCGTTTTATCGACCGGCCACCCGACGGGCACTGTTTTGCCGACAGGCCACCCGACGGATACCGTATTACCGAAATGCCCCCGACCGGCACCGTTTTACCGACAGGCCACCGACGGGCACCGTTTTACCGACAGGGCACCCGACGGGCACTGTTTTACTGAGTGGCCACCCGACGGGTACCGTTTTACAGAAATACCCCCGACGGGCACCGTTTTACCGATCGGCCACTCGACGGGCACAGTTTGACCGACAGGCCACCCGACGGGCACCGTTTTACCGAAATGCCCCCGACAGGCACCTTTTACCGACAGGCCACCCGACGGGCACCGTATTACCGACAGGTCACCCGACGGGAACCGTTTTACTGACGGGCCACCTGACGAGCACAATTTTACCGAAATACCTCCTACGGGCACCTTCTATCGACAGGCCACCCGACGGGCACCGTTTTACCGAAATAACCCCGACGGGCACCGTTTTACCGAAGGCCACCCGACGGCCACCGTTTTACTGATAGGCCATCCGACGGGCACCGTTTTACCGAAATACCCCTGACGGGCACCGTTTACCGACAGGCCACCCGACGGGCAACGTTTTACTGACAGGCCACCCGACGGGCACAGTTTTACCGAAATGTCCCCGACGGGCACCTTTTTACCGACAGGCCACCCGACAGGCACCGTATTATCGACAGGCCACCCGACGGGCACCATTTTAATGATAGGCCACCCGACGAGCACCATTTTACCGAAATACCTCCGACGGAAACCTTCTACCGACAGGCCACCCAACGGGCACTGTTTTATCGACGGGCCACCCGAAGGGGACGGTTTTACCGACATATCACCCGACGGGCACTGTTTTGCCGACAGGCCACCCGATGGGCACCGTTTTACTGATAGGCCACCCGACGGGCAATGTTTTACCGAAATACCACCGACGGGCACCGTATTATAGACAAGCCACCCGACGGGCACCTTTTACTGACCGGCCACCCGACGAGCACCGTTTTATCGACCGGCCACCCGACGGGCACTGTTTTGCCGACAGGCCACCCGACGGATACCGTATTACCGAAATGCCCCCGACCGGCATCGTTTTACCGACAGGCCACCCGACGGGCACCGTTTTACCGACAGGCCACCCGACAGGCACCGTTTTACAGACGGGCCACCTGACGAGCACCATTTTACCGAAATGCCTCCGACGGGCACCTTCTATCGACAGGCCACCCGACTAGCACCATTTTACGGACAGACCACCCGACGAACTCTGTTTTATCGACACGCCACCCGACGGGCACCGTTTTATCGACGGGCCACCCGACGGGCACCGTTTTACCGACGTACCACCCGACGGGGAGGGTTTTACCGACATATCACCCGACGGGCACTGTTTTGCCGACAGGCCACCCGATGGGCACCGTTTTACTGATAGGCCACCCGACGGGCAACGTTTTACCGAAATACCACCGACGGGCACCGTATTATAAACAAGCCACCCGACTGGCACCTTTTACAGACCGGCCACCCGACGAGCACCGTTTTATCGACCGGCCACCCGACGGGCACTGTTTTGCCGACAGGCTACCCGACGGATACCGTATTACCGAAATGCCCTCGACCGGCACCGTTTTACCGACAGGCCACCGACGGGCACCGTTTTACCGACAGGCCACCCGACGGGCACCGTTTTACTGAGAGGCCACCCGACGGACACCGTTTTACCGAAATACCCCCGACGGGCACCGTTTTACCGACAGGCCACCCGACGGACACCGTTTTACCGACAGGCCACCCGACAGGCACCGTTTTACCGAAATGCCCCTAACGGGCACCTTTTACCGACAGGCCACCCGACGGGCACCGTATTACCGACAGGCCACCCGACAGGAACCGTTTTACTGACGGGCCACCTGACGAGCACCATTTTACCGAAATGCCTCCGACGGGCACCTTCTATCGACAGGCCACCCGACTAGCACCATTTTACGGACAGACCACCCGACGAACTCTGTTTTTCGACACGCCACCCGACGGGCACCGTTTTATCGACGGGCCACCCGACGGGCACCGTTTTACCGACGTACCACCCGACGGGCACTGTTTTGCCGACAGGCCACCCGACGGATACCGTACTACCGAAATTCCCCCTACCGGCACCGTTTTACCGACAGGCCACCGATGGGCACCGTTTTATCGACGGGCCACCCGACGGGCACCGTTTTACCGACAGGCCACCCGGCGGACACCGTTTTACTGAGAGGCCACCCGACGGGTACCATTATACCGAAATACCTGCGACGGGCACCGTTTTACCGACAGGCCACCCGACGGGCACTGTTTTACTGACAGGCCACCCGACGGGCGCCGTTTTACCGAAATACCCCTGACGGGCACCGTTTACCGAAATGCCACCCGACGGGCACCGTTTTGCTGACAGGCCACCCGACGTGCACCGTTATAACGAAATGCCCCCGGCGGGCACCTTTTAACCGAAAGGCCACTCGACGGGCACCGTATTACTGAGAGGCCACCCGAAGGGCACCGTTTTACTGACAGCCTATCCGATGAGCACCATTTTACCGAAATGCGTCCGACGGCACCTTCTAACGACAGGCCACCCGACGGGCACCGTTTTATCGACGGGCCACCCGACGTGTACCGTTTTACCGACATATCACCCGACGGGCACTGTTTTGCCGACATGCCACCCGACGTGCACCGTGTTACTGATAGGCCACCCGACGGGCAACGTTTTACCGAAATACCACCGACGGGCACCGTTTTACAGAAAGGCCACCCGACATGCCCCGGACGGGCACCGTTTTACCGACAGGCCACCCGATGGGCACTGTTTTTTCAACGGGCCACCCGACGGGCACCGTTTTACTGACAGGCCACCCGACGTGCACTGTTTTACCGAAATGCCCCCGACGGGCACCGTTTACCTACAGGCCACCCGACAGGCACCATTTTACCGAAATGCCCCCAACGGGCACCGTTTTACCGACAGGCCACCGATGGGCACCGTTTAATCGATGGGCCACCCGACGGACACCGTTTTACCGACATACCACCCGACGGGCACTGTTTTACTGACTAGCCAACCGACGGGCACCGTTTTACCGTGGCACCATTTTAACGTTTTATAGACACACCACCCGACGGCCACTGTTTTAATGACTAGCCAACCGACGGGCACCGTTTTACCGACTGGCTAATCGACGGGCACCGTTTTACCGACAGGCCACCAGAGCGGCTATATTTTACCGAAATGCCCCCTGACGGGCACCGTTTTACCGACAGGCCACCCGACGGGCACCTTTTACTGACCGGCCACCCGACGAGCACCGTTTTATCGACCGGCCACCCGACGGGCACTGTTTTGCCAACAGGCCGCCCGACGGATACCGTATTACCGAAATGCCCCCGACCGGCACCGTTTTACCGACAGGCCACCGACGGGCACCGTATTACCAACAGGCCACTCGACGGGCACCGTTTTACTGAGAGGCCACCCGACGGGCACCGTTTTACCGAAATACCCCCAACGGGCACCGTTTTACCGACAGGCCAACCGACGGGCACCGTTTTACCGACAGGCCACCCGACAGGCACCGTTTTACCGAAATGCCCCTGACGGGCACCTTTTACCGACAGGCCACCCGACGGCACCGTATTACCGACAGGCCACCCGACGGGAACCGTTTTACTGACGGGCCACCTGACGAGCACCATTTTACCGAAATGCCTCCGACGGGCACCTTCTATCGACATGCCACCCGACTAGCACCATTTTACAGACAGACCACCCGACGAACTCTGTTTTATCGACACGCCACCCGACGGGCACCGTTTTATCGACGGGCCACCCGACGGGCACCGTTTTACTGACGTACCACCCGACGGGCACTGTTTTACCGACACGCCACCCGACGGATACCGTACTACCGAAATTCCCCCTACCGGCACCGTTTTACCGACAGGCCACCGATGGGCACCGTTTTATCGACGGGCCACCCGACGGGCACCGTTTTACCGACAGGCCACCCGGCGGACACCATTTTACTGAGAGGCCACCCGACGGGTACCATTATACCGAAATACCTGCGACGGGCACCGTTTTACCGACAGGCCACCCGACGGGCACTGTTTTACTGACAGGCCACCCGACGGGCGCCGTTTTACCGAAATACCCCTGACGGGCACCGTTTACCGACATGCCACCCGACGGGCACCGTTTTGCTGACAGGCCACCCGACGTGCACCGTTATACCGAAATGCCCCCGGCGGGCACCTTTTCACCGAAATGCCACTCGACGGGCACCGTTTTACTGATAGCCTATCCGACGAGCACCATTTTACCGAAATGCGTCCGACGGCACCTTCTAACGACAGGCCACCCGACGGGCACCGTTTTATCGACAGGCCACCCGACGTGCACCGTTTTACCGACATATCACCCGACGGGCACTGTTTTGCCGACATGCCACCCGACGTGCACCGTGTTACTGATAGGCCACCCGACGGGCAACGTTTTACCGAAATACCACCGACGGGCACCGTTTTACAGAAAGGCCACCCGACGTGCCCCGGACGGGCACCGTTTTACCGACAGGCCACCCGATGGGCACTGTTTTCTCGTCGGGCCACCCGACGGGCACCGTTTTACTGACACGCCACCCGACGTGCACTGTTTTACTGAAATGCCCCCGACGGGCACCGTTTACCTACAGGCCACCCGACGGGCACCATTTTACCGAAATGCCCCCAACGGGCACCGTTTTACCGACAGGCCACCGATGGACACCGTTTAATCGATGGGCCACTCGACGGACACCGTTTTACCGACATACCACCCGACGGGCACTGTTTTACCGACATGCCCGACTGGCACTATTTTACCGTGGCACCATTTTAACGTTTTATAGACACGCCACCCGACGGCCACTGTTTTATTGACTAGCCAACCGACGGGCACCGTTTTACCGACTGGCTAATCGACGGGCACCGTTTTACTGACATGTCACCAGACCGGCTATATTTTACCGAAATGCCCCCAGACGGGCACCGTTTTACGGACAGGCCACCCAACGGGAACCGTTTAACCGACAGACCACCCGATGGGCAAAGTTTTACCGAAGGCCACCCGACGGGCACCGTTTTACCGACATTCCCGACGGGCACCATTTTACTGACAGGCCACCGTGCGGGCACCGTTTTATCGACAGGCCACCGGACGGGCACCGTATTACCGACAGGCCACGCGACAGGCTCCGTTTTACTGACAGGCCACCCGACGGGCACCATTTTACCGAAATGCCCCCGACGGGCACCGTTTTACCGACATGCCCGACGGGCACCGTTTTACCGACAGGCCACCCGACGGGCACCGTTTTACCGAATTGCCCCCGACGGGCACCGTTTAACCGACAGGCCACCGATGGGCACCGTATTATCGACGGGCCACCCGACGGGCACCGTTTTACCGACATACCACGGGCACTGTTTTGCCGACAGGCCACCCGGCGGACACCGTTTTACTAAGAGGCCACCCGACGGGTACCATTTTACCGAAATACCTCCGACAGGCACCGTTTTACCGACAGGCCACCCGACAGGCACTGTTTTACTGACAGGCCACCCGACGGGCGCCGTTTTACCGAAATACCCCTGACGGGCACCGTTTACCGACATGCCACTCGACGGGCACCGTTTTACTGACATGCCACCCGACGTGCACCGTTATACCGAAAATGCCCCCGGCGGGCACCTTTTTACCGAAAGGCCCCTCGACGGGCACCGTATTACCGACAGGCCGCCCGAAGGACACCGTTTTACCGACATGCCCGACGGGCACTGTTTTACCGACAGGCCACTCGACGGGCACCGTTTTATCGAATTGCCCCCGACGGGCACTGTTTAACCACCAGGCCACCGATGGGCACTGTATTATCGACGGGCCACCCGACGGGCAACGTTTTACCGACATACCACCCGACGGGCACTGTTTTGCCGACAGGCCAACCGGCGGACACCGTTTTACTGAGAGGCCACCCGACGGGTACCATTTTACCGAAATACCTTCGACGGGCACTGTTTTACCGACATGCCCGACTGGCACCATTTTAACGTTTTATAGACACGCCACCCGACGGCCACTGTTTTAATGACTAGCCAACCGACGGGCATCGTTTTGCCGACTGGCCAATCGACGGGCATCGTTTTACCGACAGGCCACCAGACCGGCTATATTTTACCGAAATGCCCCCTGACGGGCACCGTTTTACCGACAGGCCACCCGACGGGTACCGTTTTACGGACAGGCCACCCAACGGGAACCGTTTTACCGACAGACCACCCGATGGGCACAGTTTTACCGAAGGCCACCCGACGGGCACCGTTTCACCGACATGCCCGACGGGCACCATTTTACTGACAGGCCACCGGGCGGGCACCGTTTTATCGACAGGCCACCGGACGGGCACCGTATTACCGACAGGCCACGCGACAGGCTCCGTTTTACTGACAGGCCACGCGACGGGCACTGTTTTACCGACAGGCCACCAGACCGGCTATATTTTATCGAAATGCCCCCTGACGGGCTCCGTTTTACCGACAGGCCACGCGACGGGCACCGTTTTACCGACAGGCCACCCGACGGGCACCGTTTTACCGAATTGCCCCCGACGGGCACCGTTTAACCGACAGGCCACCGTATTATCGACGGGCTACCCGACGGGCACTGTTTTGCCGACAGGCCACCCGACGGGCACCGTTTTACCGACATGCACGACTGGCACCATTTTACCGACATGCCACCTGACGAACACTGTTTTATCGACACGCCACCCGACGGGCACTGTTTTATCGACGGGCCACCCGATGGGCACTGTTCAACCGACATGCCACCCAACGGGCACTGTTTTGCCGATAGGGCACTCGACGGACACTGTTTTACCGACATGCCCGACGTGCACCATTTTTTCGACTGGCCCCCTAATTGGTATTATTTTACCGACAGGCCACCCGACGGGCACCGTTTTACCGACTGGCCAACCGACGGGCACCGTTTTACCGACTGGCCACCCGACATGCTACATTTTACCGAAATGCCCCCTGACGGGCACCGTTTTACCGACAGGCCACCCGACGGGCACCGTTTTACTGACAGGCCACCCAACGGGCACCGTTTTACCGACAGGCCACCCGACGGGCACAGTTTTACCAAAGGCCACCCGACGGGCACCGTTTTACCGACATGCCCGACGGGCACCATATTCCCGACAGGCTACCCTACGGGCACTGTTTTATCGACAGGCCACCCGACGGGCACCGTATTATCGACAGGCCACGCGCGGGCAGCGCTTTACTGACAGGCCACCCGACGGGCACCGTTTTACCGAAATGCCCCCGACGGGCACCGTTTTACCGACATGCCTCACGGGCACCGTTTTACCGACAGGCCACCCGACGGGCACTGTTTTATCAACGGGCCACCCGACGGGCACCGTTTTACCGACTAGCCAACCGACGGGCACCGTTTTACTGGCAGGCCACCCGACATGCCTGACTGGCACCATTTTACTGACAGGCCACCCGACGAACACCGTTTTGCCGACACGCCACCCGACGGGTACCGTTTTATCGGCGGGCCACTCGACGGGCACCGTTTTACCGACATACCACCCGTCGGGCACTGTTTTGCCGAAAGGCCACCCGACGGATACCGTATTATCGAAATGCCCCCAACCGGCACCGTTTTACCGACACGCCACCGACCGGCACCATTTTACCGACAGGCCACCCGACGGGCAGCGCTTTACTGACAGGCCACCCGACGGAAACCGTTCTACCGAAATACCCCCGACGGGCACCGTTTTACCGAAATGCCCCCGACGGGCACCTTTTACCGACAGGCCACCCGACGGGCACCGTATTACCGACAGGTCACCCGACGGGAACCGTTTTACTGACGGGCCACCTGACGAGCACCATTTTACCGAAATGCCTCCTACGGGCACCTTTTAACGACTGGCCACCCGACGGGCAGCGTTTTACCGAAATGCCCCCGACGGGCACCTTTTAACGACAGGCCACCCGACGGGCACCGTATTACCGACAGGTCACCCGACGGGAACCGTTTGACTGACGGGCCTCCTGACGAGCACCATTTTACCCAAATGCCACCTACGGGCACCTTCTATCGACAGGCCACCCGACGGGCACCGTTTTACTGAGAGGCAACCCGACGGGTACTGTTATACCGAAATAACTCCGACGGGCACCGTTTTACCGAAGGCCACCCGACAGGCACCGTTTTACTGATAGGCCATCCGACGGGCACCGTTTTACCGAAATACCCCTGACGGGCACCGTTTACCGACAGGCCACCCGATGGGCAACGTTTTACTGACAGGCCACCAGTCGGGCACCGTTTTACCGAGATGCCCCCGACGGGCACCATTTTACTGATTGGCCACCCGACGAGCACAATTTTACCGAAATACCTCCGACGGAAACCTTCTACCGACAGGCCACCCAACGGGCACCGTTTTATCGACGGGCCACCCGAAGGGGACGGTTTTACCGACATATCACCCGACGGGCACTGTTTTGCCGACAGGCCACCCGATGGGCACCGTTTTACTGATAGGCCACCCGACGGGCAATGTTTTACCGAAATACCACCGACGGGCACCGTATTATAGACAAGCCACCCGACGGGCACCTTTTACTGACCGGACCACCCGACGAGCACCGTTTTATCGACGGGCCACCCGACGGGCACTGTTTTGCCGACAGGCCACCCGACGGATACCGTATTACCGAAATGCCCCCGACCGGCACCGTTTTACCGACAGGCCACCGACGGGCTCCGTTTTACCGACAGGCCACCCGACGGGCACCGTTTTACTGAGAGGCCACCCGACCGGCACCGTTTTACCGAAATACCCCCGACGGGCACCGTTTTACCGACAGGCCACCCGACGGGCACCGTTTTACCGACAGGCCACCCGACAGGCACCATTTTACCGAAATGCCCCTGGCGGGCACCTTTTACCGACAGGCCACCCGACGAGCACCGTATTACCGACAGGCCACTCGACGGGAACCGTTTTACTGACGAGCCACCTGACGAGCACCATTTTACCGAAATGCCTCCGACGGGCACCTTCTATCGACAGGCCACCTTACTAGCACCATTTTACGGACAGACCACCCGACGAACTCTGTTTTATCGACACGCCACCTGACGGGCACCGTTTTATCGATGGGCCACCCGACGGGCACTGTTTTACCGACGTACCACCCGACGGGGACGGTTTTACCGACATATCACCCGACGGGCACTGTTTTGCCGACAGGCCACCCGATGGGCACCGTTTTACTGATAGGCCACTCGACGGGCAACGTTTTACCGAAATACCACTGACGGGCACCGTATTATAGACAAGCCACCAGACGGGCACCTTTTACTGACCGGCCACCCGACGAGCAAAAAACCGTTTTTATCGACGGCC
>JAOANR010000081.1:0-14810 GCA_030278955.1 Hygrophila difformis | reverse complement strand
AAAAAATTAGAGTTGTTAAAGACGGCATTCGAGTGGCACTCGCATGCCATTCGTGTGAGACTCGAAAATATTAGACTAGCAAAAACTAGAGTGGTGAAGAAGGCATTCTAGTACCACTTGAATACATTCAAATCTTCGTTTCGAGGCAGACTCGAACTATGCGAGTGAAAACTTTAGAATGAAAGATAATAACATTGGCCAAAGACGACATTCCAGTGCCACTCAAGTGAAACTCCAAACCGTTCAAGTGACCAAAAATTAGAGTGGTTAAAGACGGCATTCGAGTGGCACTCGCATGCCATTCGTGTGAGACTCGAAAATATTAGACTAGCAAAAACTAGAGTGGTGAAGAAGGCATTCCAGTGCCACTTGAATGCATTCAAATCTTCGTTTCGAGGCAGATTCGAACCATGCAAGTGAAAACTTTAGAATAAAAATTAATGAGATTGGTCAAAGACGACATTCCAGTGCCACTCGAGTTAAACTCCAAACCATTCAAGTGGCCAAAAATTAGAGTGGCTAAAGATAGCATTCGAGTGCCACTCGCATGCCATTCGTGTGAGACTAAAAATATTAGACTAGCAAAAACTAGAGTGGTGAATAAGGCATTCCAGTGCCATTTGAATGCATTCAAATCTTTGTTTCGAGGTAGACTCGAACCATGCGAGTGAAAACCTTAGAATGACAATTAATGAGATTGGTCAAATACGACATTCCAGTGCCACTCGAGTGAAACTCCAAACCGTTCAAGTGGCCAAAAATTAAAGTGGTTAAAGACGGCAATCGAGTGCCACACGCATGCTATTCGTGTGAGACTCGAAAATATTAGACTAGCAAAAACTAGAGTGGTGAATAAGGCATTCTAGTGCCGCTTGAATGCATTCAAATCTTCGTTTCGAGGCAGACTCGAACCATGCGAAAGAAAACTTTAGAATGACAGATAATAACATTAGCCAAAGACGACATTCTAGTGCCACTCGAGTGAAACTCCAAACCATTCAAGTGACAAAAAATTAGAGGGTTAAAGACGGCATTCGAGTGGCACTCGGTTGCCATTCGTGTGAGACTCGAAAATATTAGACTAGCAAAAACTAGAGTGGTGAATAAGGCATTCCAGTGCCATTTGAATGCATTCAAATCTTTGTTTCGAGGGAGACTCGAACCATGCGAGTGAAAATTTTCGAATGACAGTTAATGAGATTGGTCAGAGACGACATTCCAGTGCCACTCGAGTGAAACTCCAAACTGTTCAAGTGTCCAAAAATTAGAGTGGTTAAAGACGGCATTCGAGTGCCACTCGCATGCCATTCGTGTGAGACTCGAAAATATTAGACTAGCAAAAACTAGAGTGGTGAAGAATGCATTCTAGTGCCACTTGAATGCATTCAAATCTTCGTTTCGAGGCAGACTCGAACTATGCGAGTGAAAACTTTAGAATGAAAATTAATGAGATTAGTCAAAGGCGACATTCCAGTGCCACTCGAGTGAAACTCCAATCCGTTCACGTGGCCTAAAATTAGAGTGGCTAAAGACAGCATTCGAGTGCCACTCGCATGCCATTCGTGTGAGACTCAAAAATATTAGACTAGCAAAAACTAGAGTGGTGAATAAGGCATTCTAATACCACTTGAATGCATTCAAATCTTCGTTTCGAGGCAGACTCGAACCATGCGAGTGAAAACTTTAGAATAAAAATTAATGAGATTGGTCAAAGACGACATTCCAGTGCCACTCGAGTTAAACTCCAAACCATTCAAGTGGCCAAAATTTAGAGTGGTTAAAGACAGCATTCGAGCGCCACTCGCATGCCATTCATGTGAGACTCGAAAATATTAGACTAGCAAAAACTAGAGTGGTGAATAAGGCATTCTAGTACCACTTGGATACATTCAAATCTTCGTTTCGAGGCAGACTCGAACTATGCGAGTGAAAACTTTAGAATGAAAGATAATAACATTGGCCAAAGACGACATTCCAGTGCCACTCGAGTGAAACTCCAAACCGTTCAAGTGACCAAAAATTTGAGTGGTTAAAGACGGCATTCGAGTGGCACTCGCATGCCATTCGTGTGAGACTCGAAAATATTAGACTAGCAAAAACTAGAGTGGTGAAGAATGCATTCTAGTGCCACTTGAATGCATTCAAATCTTCGTTTCGAGGCAGACTCGAACTATGCGAGTGAAAACTTTAGAATGAAAATTAATGAGATTAGTCAAAGACGACATTCCAGTGCCACTCGAGTGAAACTCCAATCCGTTCACGTGGCCTAAAATTAGAGTGGCTAAAGACAGCATTCGAGTGCCACTCGCATGCCATTCGTGTGAGACTCAAAAATATTAGACTAGCAAAAACTAGAGTGGTGAAGAATGGATTCTAGTGCCACTTGAATGCATTCAAATCTTCGTTTCGAGGCAGACTCGAACTATGCGAGTGAAAACTTTAGAATGAAAATTAATGAGATTGGTCAAAGACGACATTCCAGTGCCACTCGAGTGAAACTCCAATCCTTTCACGTGGCCAAAAATTAGAGTGGCTAAAGACCGCATTCGAGTGCCACTCGCATGCCATTCGTGTGAGACTCAAAAATATTAGACTAGCAAAAACTAAAGTGGTCAATAAGGCATTCTAATACCACTTGAATGCATTCAAATCTTCGTTTCGAGGCAGACTCGAACCATGCGAGTGAAAACTTTAGAATAAAAATTAATGAGATTGGTCAAAGACGACATTCCAGTGCCACTCGAGTTAAACTCCAAACCATTCAAGTGGCCAAAAATTAAAGTGGTTAAAGACGGCATTCGAGTTCCACACGCATGTTATTCGTGTGAGACTCGAAAATATTAGACTAGCAAAAACTAGAGTGGTGAATAAGGCATTCTAGTGCCGCTTGAATGCATTCAAATCTTCGTTTCGAGGCAGACTCGAACCATGCGAGTGAAAATTTTAGAATGGCAGATAATTACATTGGCCAAAGATGACATTCCAGTGCCGCTCGAGTGAAACTCCAAACCATTCAAGTGACCAAAAATTAGAGTGGTTAAAGACAGCATTCGAGTGGCACTCGCATGCCATTCGTGTGAGACTCGAAAATATTAGACTAGCAAAAACTAGAGTGGTGAATAAGGCATTCTAGTACCACTTGAATGCATTCAAATCTTTGTTTCGAGGCAGACTCTAACTATTCGTATGAAAAATTTAGAATTAAAATTAATGAGATTTGTCAACGACGACATTCCAGTGCCACTCGAGTGAAACCCCAAACCGTTCAAGTGACCAAAGATTAGAGTGGTTAAAGACGGCATTCGAGTGGCACTCGCATGCCATTCGTGTGAGACTCGAAAATATTAGACTAGCAAAAACTAGAGTGGTGAAGAATGCATTCTAGTGCCACTTGAATGCATTCAAATCTTCGTTTCGAGGCAGACTCGAACTATGCGAGTGAAAACTTTAGAATGAAAATTAATGAGATTGGTCAAAGACGACATTCCAGTGCCACTCGAGTGAAACTCCAATCCGTTCACGTGGCCAAAAATTAGAGTGGCTAAAGACCGCATTCGAGTCCCACTCGCATGCCATTCGTGTGAGACTCAAAAATATTAGACTAGCAAAAACTAGAGTGGTGAATAAGGCATTCTAATACCACTTGAATGCATTCAAATCTTCGTTTCGAGGCAGACTCGAACCATGCGAGTGAAAACTTTAGAATAAAAATTAATGAGATTGGTCAAAGACGACATTCCAGTGCCACTCGAGTTAAACTCCAAACCATTCAAGTGGCCAAAATTTAGAGTGGTTAAAGACAGCATTCGAGCGCCACTCGCATGCCATTCATGTGAGACTCGAAAATATTAGACTAGCAAAAACTAGAGTGGTGAATAAGGCATTCTAGTACCACTTGAATACATTCAAATCTTCATTTCGAGGCAGACTCGAACTATGCGAGTGAAAACTTTAGAATGAAAGATAATAACATTGGCCAAAGACGACATTCCAGTGCCACTCGAGTGAAACTCCAAACCGTTCAAGTGACCAAAAATTAGAGTGGTTAAAGACGGCATTCGAGTGGCACTCGCATGCCATTCGTGTGAGACTCGAAAATATTAGACTAGCAAAAACTAGAGTGGTGAATAAGGCATTCTAGTACCACTTGAATGCATTCAAATCTTTGTTTCGAGGCAGACTCGAACTATTCGTATGAAAAATTTAGAATTAAAATTAATGAGATTGGTCAACGACGACATTCCAGTGCCACTCGAGTGAAACCCCAAACCGTTCAAGTGACCAAATATTAGAGTGGTTAAAGACGGCATTCGAGTGGCACTCGCATGCCATTCGTGTGAGACTCGAAAATATTAGACTAGCAAAAACTAGAGTGGTGAAGAATGCATTCTAGTGCCACTTGAATGCATTCAAATCTTCGTTTCGAGGCAGACTCGAACTATGCGAGTGAAAACTTTAGAATGAAAGATAATAACATTGGCCAAAGACGACATTCCAGTGCCACTCGAGTGAAACTCCAAACCGTTCAAGTGACCAAAAATTAGAGTGGTTAAAGACGGCATTCGAGTGGCACTCGCATGCCATTCGTGTGAGACTCGAAAATATTAGACTAGCAAAAACTAGAGTGGTGAAGAATGCATTCTAGTGCCACTTGAATGCATTCAAATCTTCGTTTCGAGGCAGACTCGAACTATGCGAGTGAAAACTTTAGAATGAAAATTAATGAGATTAGTCAAAGACGACATTCCAGTGCCACTCGAGTGAAACTCCAATCCGTTCACGTGGCCTAAAATAAGAGTGGCTAAAGACAGCATTCGAGTGCCACTCGCATGCCATTCGTGTGAGACTCAAAAATATTAGACTAGCAAAAACTAGAGTGGTGAATAAGGCATTCTAGTACCACTTGAATGCATTCGAATCTTCGTTTCGAGGCAAACTCGAACTATGCGAATGAAAACTTTAGAATGAAAATTAATGAGATTGGTCAAAGTCGACATTCCTGTGCCACTCGAGTGAAACTCCAATCCGTTCACGTGGCCAAAAATTAGAGTGGCTAAAGACAGCATTCGGGTGCCACTCGCATGCCATTTGTGTGAGACTCAAAAATATTAGACTAGCAAAAACTAGAGTGGTGAATAAGGCATTCCAGTGCCATTTGAATGCATTCAAATCTTTGTTTCGAGGTAGACTCGAACCATGCGAGTGAAAACTTTAGAATGACAATTAATGAGATTGGTCAAGTACGACATTCCAGTGCCACTCGAGTGAAACTCCAAGCCGTTCAAGTGGCCAAAAATTAAAGTGGTTGAAGACGGCATTAGAGTGCCACACGCATGTTATTCGTGTGAGACTCGAAAATATTAGACTAGCAAAAACTAGAGTGGTGAATAAGGCATTCTAGTGCCGCTTGAATGTATTCAAATCTTCGTTTCGAGGCAGACTCGAACCATGCAAATGAAAACTTTAGAATGACAGATAATTACATTGGCCAAAGATGACATTCCAGTGCCGCTCGAGTGAAACTCCAAACCGTTCAAGTGACCAAAAATTAGAGTGGTTAAAGACGGCATTCGAGTGGCACTCGCATGCCATTCGCGTGAGACTCGAAAATATTAGACTAGCAAAAACTAGATTGGTGAATAAGGCATTCTAGTACCACTTGAATGCATTCAAATCTTCGTTTCGAGGCAGACTCGAACTATTCGTATGAAAAATTTAGAATTAAAATTAATGAGATTGGTCAACGACGACATTCCAGTGCCACTCGAGTGAAACCCCAAACCGTTCAAGTGACCAAAAATTAGAGTGGTTAAAGACGGCATTCGAGTGGCACTCGCATGCCATTCGTGTGAGACACGAAAATATTAGACTAGCAAAAACTAGAGTGGTGAAGAAGGCATTCTAATGCCACTTGAATGCATTCAAATCTTCGTTTCGAGGCAGACTCGAACTATGCGAGTGAAAACTTTAGGATTAAAATTAATGAGATTAGTCAAAGACGACATTCCAGAGCCACTCGAGTGAAACTCCAATCCGTTCAAGTGGCCTAAAATTAGAGTGGCTAAAGACAGTATTCGAGTGCCACTCACATGCCATTCGTGTGAGACTCAAAAATATTAGACTAGCAAAAACTAGAGTGGTGAATAAGGCATTCTAGTACCACTTGAATGCATTCAAATCTTCGTTTCGAGGCAGACTCGAACTATGCGAATGAAAACTTTAGAATGAAAATTAATGAGATTGGTCAAAGACGACATTCCTGTGCCACTCGAGTGAAACTCCAATCCGTTCACGTGGCCAAAAATTAGAGTGGCTAAAGACAGCATTCGGGTGCCACTCGCATGCCATTTGTGTGAGACTCAAAAATATTAGACTAGCAAAAACTAGAGTGGTGAATAAGGCATTCCAGTGCCATTTGAATGCATTCAAATCTTTGTTTCGAGGTAGACTCGAACCATGCGAGTGAAAACTTTAGAATGACAATTAATGAGATTGGTCAAGTACGACATTCCAGTGCCACTCGAGTGAAACTCCAAGCCGTTCAAGTGGCCAAAAATTAAAGTGGTTGAAGACGGCATTAGAGTGCCACACGCATGTTATTCGTGTGAGACTCGAAAATATTAGACTAGCAAAAACTAAAGTGGTGAATAAGGCATTCTAGTGCCGCTTGAATGCATTCAAATCTTCGTTTCGAGGCAGACTCGAACCATGCAAATGAAAACTTTAGAATGACAGATAATTACATTGGCCAAAGATGACATTCCAGTGCCGCTCGAGTGAAACTCCAAACCGTTCAAGTGACCAAAAATTAGAGTGGTTAAAGACAGCATTCGAGTGGCACTCGCATGCCATTCGCGTGAGACTCGAAAATATTAGACTAGCAAAAACTAGAGTGGTGAATAAGGCATTCTAGTACCACTTGAATGCATTCAAATCTTCGTTTCGAGGCAGACTCGAACTATTCGTATGAAAAATTTAGAATTAAAATTAATGAGATTGGTCAACGACGACATTCCAGTGCCACTCGAGTGAAACCCCAAACCGTTCAAGTGACCAAAAATTAGAGTGGTTAAAGACGGCATTCGAGTGGCACTCGCATGCCATTCGTGTGAGACACGAAAATATTAGACTAGCAAAAACTAGAGTGGTGAAGAAGGCATTCTAATGCCACTTGAATGCATTCAAATCTTCGTTTCGAGGCAGACTCGAACTATGCGAGTGAAAACTTTAGGATTAAAATTAATGAGATTAGTAAAAGACGACATTCCAGAGCCACTCGAGTGAAACTCCAATCCGTTCAAGTGGCCTAAAATTAGAGTGGCTAAAGACAGTATTCGAGTGCCACTCACATGCCATTCGTGTGAGACTCAAAAATATTAGACTAGCAAAAACTAGAGTGGTGAATAAGGCATTCTAGTACCACTTGAATGCATTCAAATCTTCGTTTCGAGGCAGACTCGAACTATGCGAGTGAAAACTTTAGAATAAAAATTAATGAGATTGGTCAAAGACGACATTCCAGTGCCAATCGAGTGAAACTCCAATCCGTTCACGTGGCCAAAAATTAGAGTGGCTAAAGACACCATTCGAGTGCCACTCGCATGCCATTCGTGTGAGACTCAAAAAAATTAGAGTAGCAAAAACTAGAGTGGTGAATAAGGCATTCTAGTACCACTCGAATGCATTCAAATCTTCGTTTCGAGGCAGACTCGAACTATGCGAGTGAAAACTTTAGAATGAAAATTAATGAGATTGGTCAAAGACGACATTCCAGTGCCACTCGAGTGAAACTCCAATCTGTTCGCGTGGCCAAAAATTAGAGTGGCTAAAGACAGCATTCGAGTGCCACTGGCATGCCATTCGTGTGAGACTAAAAAATATTAGACTAGCAAAAACTAGAGTGGTGAATAAGGCATTCCAGTGCCATTTGAATGCATTCAAATCTTTGTTTCGAGGTAGACTCGAACCATGCGAGTGAAAACTTTAGAATGACAATTAATGAGATTGGTCAAGTACGACATTCCTGTGCCACTCGAGTGAAACTCCAAACCGTTCAAGTGGCCAAAAATTAAAGTGGTTAAAGACGGCATTCGAGTGCCCCACGCATGTTATTCGTGTGAGACTCGAAAATATTAGACTAGCAAAAACTAGAGTGGTGAATAAGGCATTCTAGTACCACTTGAATGCATTCAAATCTTTGTTTCGAGGCAGACTCGAACTATTCGTATGAAAAATTTAGAATTAAAATTAATGAGATTGGTCAACGACGACATTCCAGTGCCACTCGAGTGAAACCCCAAACCGTTCAAGTGACCAAAAATTAGAGTGGTTAAAGACGGCATTCGAGTGGCACTCGCATGCCATTCGTGTGAGACTCGAAAATATTAGACTAGCAAAAACTAGAGTGGTGAAGAATGCATTCTAGTGCCAATTGAATGCATTCAAACCTTCGTTTCGAGGCAGACTCGAACTATGCGAGTGAAAACTTTAGAATGAAAATTAATGAGATTCGTCAAAGACGACATTCCAGTGCCACTCGAGTGAAACTCCAATTCGTTCACATGGCCAAAAATTAGAGTGGCTAAAGACCGCATTCGAGTGCCACTCGCATGCCATTCGTGTGAGACTCAAAAATATTAGACTAGCAAAAACTAGAGTGGTGAATAAGGCATTCTAATACCACTTGAATGCATTCAAATCTTCGTTTCGAGGCAGACTCGAACCATGCGAGTGAAAACTTTAGAATAAAAATTAATGAGATTGGTCAAAGACGACATTCCAGTGCCACTCGAGTTAAACTCCAAACCATTCAAGTGGCCAAAATTTAGAGTGGTTAAAGACAGCATTCGAGCGCCACTCGCATGCCATTCATGTGAGACTCGAAAATATTAGACTAGCAAAAACTAGAGTGGTGAATAAGGCATTCTAGTACCACTTGGATACATTCAAATCTTCGTTTCGAGGCAGACTCGAACTATGCGAGTGAAAACTTTAGAATGAAAGATAATAACATTGGCCAAAGACGACATTCCAGTGCCACTCGAGTGAAACTCCAAACCGTTCAAGTGACCAAAAATTTTAGTGGTTAAAGACGGCATTCGAGTGGCACTCGCATGCCATTCGTGTGAGACTCGAAAATATTAGACTAGCAAAAACTAGAGTGGTGAAGAATGCATTCTAGTGCCACTTGAATGCATTCAAATCTTCGTTTCGAGGCAGACTCGAACTATGCGAGTGAAAACTTTAGAATGAAAATTAATGAGAATAGTCAAAGACGACATTCCAGTGCCACTCGAGTGAAACTCCAATCCGTTCACGTGGCCTAAAATTAGAGTGGCTAAAGATAGCATTCGAGTGCCACTCGCATGCCATTCGTATGAGACTCAAAAATTTTAGACTAGCAAAAACTAGAGTGGTGAAGAATGCATTCTAGTGCCACTTGAATGCATTCAAATCTTCGTTTCGAGGCAGACTCGAACTATGCGAGTGAAAACTTTAGAATGAAAATTAATGAGATTGGTCAAAGACGACATTCCAGTGCCACTCGAGTGAAACTCCAATCCTTTCACGTGGCCAAAAATTAGAGTGGCTAAAGACCGCATTCGAGTGCCACTCGCATGCCATTCGTGTGAGACTCAAAAATATTAGACTAGCAAAAACTAAAGTGGTGAATAAGGCATTCTAATACCACTTGAATGCATTCAAATCTTCGTTTCGAGGCAGACTCGAACCATGCGAGTGAAAACTTTAGAATAAAAATTAATGAGATTGGTCAAGACGACATTCCAGTGCCACTCGAGTTAAACTCCAAACCATTCAAGTGGCCAAAAATTAAAGTGGTTAAAGACGGCATTCGAGTTCCACACGCATGTTATTCGTGTGAGACTCGAAAATATTAGACTAGCAAAAACTAGAGTGGTCAATAAGGCATTCTAGTGCCGCTTGAATGCATTCAAATCTTCGTTTCGAGGCAGACTCGAACCATGCGAGTGAAAATTTTAGAATGGCAGATAATTACATTGGCCAAAGATGACATTCCAGTGCCGCTCGAGTGAAACTCCAAACCATTCAAGTGACCAAAAATTAGAGTGGTTAAAGACGGCATTCGAGTGGCACTCGCATGCCATTCGTGTGAGACTCGAAAATATTAGACTAGCAAAAACTAGAGTGGTGAATAAGGCATTCTAGTACCACTTGAATGCATTCAAATCTTTGTTTCGAGGCAGACTCGAACTATTCGTATGAAAAATTTAGAATTAAAATTAATGAGATTGGTCAACGACGACATTCCAGTGCCACTCGAGTGAAACCCCAAACCGTTCAAGTGACCAAAAATTAGAGTGGTTAAAGACGGCATTCGAGTGGCCCTCGCATGCCATTCGTGTGAGACTCGAAAATATTAGACTAGCAAAAACTAGAGTGGTGAAGAATGCATTCTAGTGCCACTTGAATGCATTCAAATCTTCGTTTCGAGGCAGACTCGAACTATGCGAGTGAAAACTTTAGAATGATAATTCATGAGATTGGTCAAAGACGACATTCCAGTGCCACTCGAGTGAAACTCCAATCCGTTCACGTGGCCAAAAATTAGAGTGGCTAAAGACCGCATTCGAGTCCCACTCGCATGCCATTCGTGTGAGACTCAAAAATATTAGACTAGCAAAAACTAGAGTGGTGAATAAGGCATTCTAATACCACTTGAATGCATTCAAATCTTCGTTTCGAGGCAGACTCGAACCATGCGAGTGAAAACTTTAGAATAAAAATTAATGAGATTGGTCAAAGACGACATTCCAGTGCCACTCGAGTTAAACTCCAAACCATTCAAGTGGCCAAAATTTAGAGTGGTTAAAGACAGCATTCGAGCGCCACTCGCATGCCATTCATGTGAGACTCGAAAATATTAGACTAGCAAAAACTAGAGTGGTGAGTCAGGCATTCTAGTACCACTTGAATACATTCAAATCTTCATTTCGAGGCAGACTCGAACTATGCGAGTGAAAACTTTAGAATGAAAGATAATAACATTGGCCAAAGACGACATTCCAGTGCCACTCGAGTGAAACTCCAAACCGTTCAAGTGACCAAAAATTAGAGTGGTTAAAGACGGCATTCGAGTGGCACTCGCATGCCATTCGTGTGAGACTCGAAAATATTAGACTAGCAAAAACTAGAGTGGTGAAGAATGCATTCTAGTGCCACTTGAATGCATTCAAATCTTCGTTTCGAGGCAGACTCGAACTATGCGAGTGAAAACTTTAGAATGAAAATTAATGAGAATAGTCAAAGACGACATTCCAGTGCCACTCGAGTGAAACTCCAATCCGTTCACGTGGCCTAAAATAAGAGTGGCTAAAGACAGCATTAGAGTGCCACTCGCATGCCATTCGTGTGAGACTCAAAAATATTAGACTAGCAAAAATGATATTCATCATTTTGTGCGCATGTTTTACATGATTCCATGTGGTTTATTGATGAGTATTGATCCATTGTGGTGTCTTATTGGAGTATTTTGCATTTCAGGAGTTGTGTGAGCTTGACTTGAGGAAAACATCAAAATGGTGGCATTTTTGCACATTAGCAGGTCGTGTGCCCATACACAAGAGGAATGGTCTGAGCTGCTGTGCAAGTGTTGATGCTGAGGTGTTTCCAACTAGAGTGCTTACATGTCCGGGTGACTTGGATGATGATGTGGACGAATTCCAAGACTTAGTTCAAGATACTTTGGGATCCTGGAAGACACCTTGAGGCTGGGATTCTTGTTTCCATAAGAGAGATTAAGATTTTGTAAAGAAGGAAACAAATTGGAGAAGAAGGAAACTTGTTGATGTGGGTTGATTTCTTTCATCTTCTGGATGCTGCTGCTTTGGACGAATTGGAGGCTTTGGGGAGAGAAAAATATACATCTTCTTGCTGCTTTTGGACAGACTGGGATACTGGAGAGCTCGACCGTGGCCTGGAGACTTGAAGATCTTGAAGTTCCATTCTTTTCTGCTGGAATAGTGTTTGTCATGTTTTCTTATTTCTGTTTTGTTCTTGTTTTCATGTTTAGTGAGTAGTTCCTTTTTATCTAGCTTAGGATTGAACCCCGTGTTGGGATTGGATTGCCGTTGTGAGGCTTGAATTGATTTGAATGTTTATTTTCCTTTTTCTATTAAGTATTTTCATGATTTCTATTTTCAAGACATGAATTTTTAAGTTGATTGATTATGATGCGCACATAGTTGATTGACTTAGGAATTTTACCGTTATAATTAGATTGGTGTCCGTGTAATTGCACTTTAATCTAATTTAGTAACAACTAGAGGATTAAACTCTAGGGAATCATGAAATCAATTGAGAGAATCAAGCCGCGTAGGTAGGTTCATCCCTTTGAATTAGGCTTTTCTAGAATTTAATGCAATCGGATAAGTACTTCTATGGTCGTACCTAGGATCTTAATTCGGTTAGGGAAGTGAATAACGGCCGTGCCTTGTTCACCGATTAAGTAAGGAAAAGTTGGTCACGAAGCGGTTGCCGAGTGGCTATAACTAATTTATTTAATAGGCTAAGGGAATAATTGTCAATGATCAACAATAAATCCAATTCCAACCCGGCGAGTTCAAGTCCTAAGCTAGGTATTTTTCGTCATTAGATTTCATATACTTTCCAGTGTGTGTCCTGCCTTCGCCTGCTTTATTTAATTTTGTTCTTCTATTTTATTTTATTTTCTTAGTATTAGTTAAATTCAAAAACCCCCCAATTTTATTATTGTGATTAATCATAGTTAATATTTCATTTGAATCCCTGAGGAGACGACTCTACTCATCGCTATCTATTTATTTTCATAAGAGTAGAATTATTTATTTTTGTAGCTAGACGACAGCTACCAAAAAACTAGAGTGGTGAAGAATGCATTCTAGTGCCACTTGAATGCATTCAAATCTTCGTTTCGAGGCAGACTCGAACTATGCGAGTGAAAACTTTAGAATGAAAATTAATGAGATTGGTCAAAGACGACATTCCAGTGCCACTCGAGTGAAACTCCAATCCGTTCACGTGGCCAAAAATTAGAGTGGCTAAAGACAGCATTCGGGTGCCACTCGCATGCCATTTGTGTGAGACTCAAAAATATTAGACTAGCAAAAACTAGAGTGGTGAATAAGGCATTCCAGTGCCATTTGAATGCATTCAAATCTTTGTTTCGAGGTAGACTCGAACCATGCGAGTGAAAACTTTAGAATGACAATTAATGAGATTGGTCAAGTACGACATTCCAGTGCCACTCGAGTGAAACTCCAAGCCGTTCAAGTGGCCAAAAATTAAAGTGGCTGAAGACAGCATTCGAGCGCCACTCGCATGCCATTCGTGTGAGACTCAAAAATATTAGACTAGCAAAAACTAGAGTGGTGAATAAGGCATTCTAATACCACTTGAATGCATTCAAATCTTCGTTTCGAGGCAGACTCGAACCATGCGAGTGAAAACTTTAGAATAAAAATTAATGAGATTGGTCAAAGACGACATTCCAGTGCCACTCGAGTTAAACTCCAAACCATTCAAGTGGCCAAAATTTAGAGTGGTTAAAGACAGCATTCGAGCGCCACTCGCATGCCATTCATGTGAGACTCGAAAATATTAGACTAGCAAAAACTAGAGTGGTGAATAAGGCATTCTAGTACCACTTGGATACATTCAAATCTTCGTTTCGAGGCAGACTCGAACTATGCGAGTGAAAACTTTAGAATGAAAGATAATAACATTGGCCAAAGACGACATTCCAGTGCCACTCGAGTGAAACTCCAAACCGTTCAAGTGACCAAAAATTTTAGTGGTTAAAGACGGCATTCGAGTGGCACTCGCATGCCATTCGTGTGAGACTCGAAAATATTAGACTAGCAAAAACTAGAGTGGTGAAGAATGCATTCTAGTGCCACTTGAATGCATTCAAATCTTCGTTTCGAGGCAGACTCGAACTATGCGAGTGAAA
The DNA here is from genome assembly GCA_030278955.1 of Hygrophila difformis. NCBI lineage: Eukaryota > Viridiplantae > Streptophyta > Magnoliopsida > Lamiales > Acanthaceae > Hygrophila > Hygrophila difformis. The sequence goes on along the minus strand of JAOANR010000081.1, from coordinate 841 downwards.
ACTTTAGAATGAAAATTAATGAGAATAGTCAAAGACGACATTCCAGTGCCACTCGAGTGAAACTCCAATCCGTTCACGTGGCCTAAAATTAGAGTGGCTAAAGACAGCATTCGAGTGCCACTCGCATGCCATTCGTATGAGACTCAAAAATTTTAGACTAGCAAAAACTAGAGTGGTGAAGAATGCATTCTAGTGCCACTTGAATGCATTCAAATCTTCGTTTCGAGGCAGACTCGAACTATGCGAGTGAAAACTTTAGAATGAAAATTAATGAGATTGGTCAAAGACGACATTCCAGTGCCACTCGAGTGAAACTCCAATCCTTTCACGTGGCCAAAAATTAGAGTGGCTAAAGACCGCATTCGAGTGCCACTCGCATGCCATTCGTGTGAGACTCAAAAATATTAGACTAGCAAAAACTAAAGTGGTGAATAAGGCATTCTAATACCACTTGAATGCATTCAAATCTTCGTTTCGAGGCAGACTCGAACCATGCGAGTGAAAACTTTAGAATAAAAATTAATGAGATTGGTCAAGACGACATTCCAGTGCCACTCGAGTTAAACTCCAAACCATTCAAGTGGCCAAAAATTAAAGTGGTTAAAGACGGCATTCGAGTTCCACACGCATGTTATTTTCATGGTGGACTCGAAAATATTAGACTAGCAAAAAACTAGATGTGGTCAATAAGGCATTCTAGTGCCGCTTGAATGCAATTCAAATCTTCGTTTCGAGGCAGACTCGAAACCATGCGAGTGAAAATTTTAGAATGGCAGATAATTACATGGCCAAAGATGACATTCCCCAGTGCCGGTCACGAGTGAAACCCAAACCATTCAAG
>JAOANR010000080.1:0-14940 GCA_030278955.1 Hygrophila difformis | reverse complement strand
CTTATTCTAAACTACTGGAACAATATCTAAAGGAGCTAAACGGGGCGTTAGTTTTCTTTTACTTGAAAATTAGTAATTCTTGCTTCTTGTTTCAGGGAATACATAGTTCATACATCTCATTCCTTATACAAACTTAGCTAAAGTTCCATGTGATTCAAATGTTTCATTCTTGCCCACTTAATATGTGAATTTTTGTTTTATACGTATTTATCTCTATTTATTATTATGATTAAATTGTGGGCTTAATTAAAACTAATTTGTTTCATTAGCTATTCAGTAGATTAATTCAAGCCCCACTTAACGAAGATTACCTAAAGTAGTACTGTAATCTACCTATTTGATTAGAATTCACTTCTAGTTATCTGTAGCAGTGCCTTTTATTTTGTTGGGAATTCTCTTCAATAGCGGCGTATTTAGTTTATCTTGGATGGTTGACATTCCGTAGATACGAATTTCGGTACTATAAGAGCCTCATCTACAACAATGTGTTTAAATTTGCTCTTACGTGACTAACAGAATGGCACCACGTGGGAGGCCTAGAAACCACAATGCTAACGTTGCGGCTAACCCACAAAACTTGAATGCCCCAAACAATGCTGAGGTGCTGCAGAACCAAAATGCTCTTAACCTTGGAGGACCCCAGGGTCAACACATTCCAAACCCGGGATATCCAGTGCCTCATTATGTGCCCAACTATGGTAATGCGAATGACCGCCTGCGTAGAATTGAACAAATGCTTATCACTTTGGGCAACGGCCAAATGCGCCAACCCCAGGCACCTGCGGTTGCGGATTTACCGCCACCTCAAGCGCAACTCAATTATTGTCCATGGTGACCCCGTATGGACAAGGGTTGTTAGGGTCGAATTTCCCCTCTCGTGACTTGTGTCTGTTAACCCACAAATTATTGGCTCTATTGTTTTGAGCCCAATCCATGTGCAAACCCCGTTTTCTCATACTATGTCGGCCCAGGACTCATGAGAAGATGACAGGAACGGTCCTTGGAGGTTTCTGTGGAGTGCCAGCGTTGGCGTGGAAACAGGTGTCCTGAAGGCGTCCGTTTGAGTGCCAGCAGGAGGGATGGCATGAAGACAGGTGTCCTGGAAGAGGTCGTGGTGGTGTCTGACGGTTAAGTGGCTCCACTTATAAAAGCCGAAGGAATGCTCACTTAGGAGGTTCCTTCAACTCTCCACAGAGAAACCACTTTTAATTATTTTTCCTTTATGCACTTATTTTACGCAATTTTTTTTCCTTTTATGTTCTTTTATTCTGCAAGTTTTTAATTCCTTTACAGCATTTGTTAGTTTCTCGCAAGTTTCATTCTGTAATTCCTTGTAATCTTCCCATCTTCATCAATCAAAAGAGGTTTCTACGCCTCTGCAAATTTCTACAGTCAACAAATTGGCACGCCCAGTGGGACCCGAAGTGAAAACCATATCCGCTTAGAGGTTGTTGGTGCGTCTCAGATCAGGCAGGTTGGTAAGTGATCTTACACAGAAGTTTGAAGAAATGTCTCTGCAAGAGAAGACACCTGTTAGAACGTCGTCTGAAGAGGGGACTGAGACGACGAATACTGCACAACCACAACAGGGGATCATGCAGACCCTTACATTTGCAGAACAAATGCGGCTTTTGGTGACAGAATCGATGGGCGAGTTCATGCCTGCACTCACGAGTCACTTAATAGAGGTATTGCGGTCGGCTATGGCCGATCAGATTGATAGAGTATGCAGTTCCATGCGTACTCAACAAGAATTAACCGCTTCTACAACTGCTCCGGCAAACGGCGCTAACATGGTGCCATCAAGCATCACATGTCCAGGGCCATCAGGCGGCCAACAGCGGACATGGGGAGCGTCACCTAGCCAGCCGCCAATCCCTGAGGCGGGAGGCTTGGCTAGTCCGTTTGTAAATCCATACCAGGCAGCCTATGCCTACACCCCAGCGGCACCTATGGTGCCGAATCTTGGATATGCAGTGCCTCCAGCACCGTCTATGCTGCACCAGGATGTTTAATGGCCACCAGTGCGTCTTCAGGCTGTACAGCGGCCTCTGGTGCCACTGGTATGCAACCACGACAAGCGGCACCTAATGTGCCGAATGTTCCAGTTGTACCCTACATGGCAACACAGCCTTGGGGGCAGGCGTCACAATCCTGGGGGCAGACGCCACAGCCAGGGGGCAGGCATCACAACCTTGGGGGCAGACGCCACAACCTTGGGGGCAGACACCACAGAATGTAACACAAGCCGCCGTGGCTCCTACTACACCCCCAGTGGCGATGCCGCCTGCGCAGGCGCCAGCAGTGTCACCTGAGTTGCTTGCGGACATGATGCAGCAACACTTCGGGATTCAACTGAGGCCGATGGAGCGGCCTACATACCGAAAGCCATACCCTGATTGGGTAGACAATATTTAGCCCACGAGGCTTCAAGATGCCTGAATTCTCCACATTCTCAGGGGATGAAGGTAAATCTACCGTGGAGCACGTGGGCAGGTTCACTGCACAGTGTGGGGAAGCAGCAGCGAATGACTGGCTGAAGCTGAGGCTCTTTAGCTCATCCCTCACTGGTCCTGCTTTCGAGTGGTATGCATCTTTGAGGCCTAACTCTATCCAGAATTGGGCTGATTTGGAGCGAGCCTTCCATGACAGATTCTATGCACCCCTGTCTCAGGTGAGCCTTGCAGACTTCACTAATGCAAAACAGTATGCTGATGAGACGGCAAGTACCTTCATAAATAGGTTACAGCGGCTTAAGGGCCGATGTACTATGGCAATTCCTGAGAGGAAAATAGCCAACATAGCAGTATCTAATATGTTGCCTAGACTAAAAGAACATTTAATTGTGCATGATGCAAGTAATCTTGCCCAACTGGCCGAGAGAGCAGCCCGTTTGGAAAAATTCCTGGAGGAACAGGAAGAGAAGCGTCTTCCTTTACAAGGGACTCATTTCAATAAAGTAAAATCGGGTAAAGAGGAAGACGACCCAATAGTGGTGGCTTCTACATTGATCCTTGGTAGAAACAACCCTGGATAGTGGCCCTAGAGCGTGATTGACAGCGGCCTTGGAGGCCGAGTAGTTGGCGGCTGAGTAGTGGCGGCATAACGAAAGGCTAAGGGATGGCGGCCTGGGCTCTTCCAAGGGTGGCTGACAAGGCTTGGATGGCGGCTGGCTAGGACTCAATGGCGGTCGGGATCTTGGTGAGTGGCGGCCTAGAAAGATGCTTGGTGGTGGCTGAGAGGCCTCCGACGGTGGCTGAAGCTAGGGTAATGGCGGCTGAGGATGCTACCTTGGCGGCTGGAGCCTGCATAATGGTGGCTGGCATCCCCTTGGTGGTGGCTGGATGTACTCCTATGGCGACTCGGGCAAGGATTGATAGCGGGCGTTTGAGTCTCGCAATTAAGGCTGAGGCTGAGGATGCTGAGGCTGAGGCTGAGACTGAGGCTAAGGCAGCGAAGTAGGTTGGGACCTGAGTGGCGGCCAGAGACTTCGAAACGAAGGCTGAAACCTCCAAAAGGGCGGCCAGGACTTCTTCAATGGCGGCTGGAGGATCCCAAGTGGCGGCTGGAAGGTCCCTGGTGGCGGCCGGACAGAACGCGAATAGCGGTTGAACAAGAGAGCAAAGCGGCGGCCGAGAAGTCCATCGTGGCGGCTGGAGTCCCTCAAGTGGTGGCCGAGACGAGCGGAAGGGCGGCCCGGGCGTGACAAGGTGGCAGCTTGAAGAGAGGGTGGCGAAACACCTTGGACACACAGATGGCGGCTGAGGAGTAGATAGTGGCGGCTGACCTACCTAAGATGGAGGCTCAAGAGTGATCGAAGTGGCGGCCAGCAAAAGCAAAGTGGCAGCCAGCAGAGTGAAACTTTTGACAAATTTCCCACACGAGTATTTTCTAAAAGAGTATAATAATCCCGGTTTTGATTTTTATTTAATGAAACCACTTTAGGAAGACGGAGTTGGGATTAGGGATATATTTATAGGTTGTCACGTTTTTATTTACTCGTGTTAAAAGATTGTGCCCCTGAAAGCGCACGGAGTCAAAAATTGCAGTATTTATAGTAAGTACCGGATCGTTCACTGGAGGATGTGCGATAGAAGCAGGGCCCACGTCGTTTAATAAGATTTTCCACTCGGTCACTCGATTCAAGTTTGTGTTAAACTACCATCTACTTGACATAATTTAATTCTAAGCTATGAAAGCAATAAATAAAGCAGATAAAATTATTATAGAAAGCGAATTAAATTTAATCTAAGAAAGCAATAAAATTATTCTAAGAAAGCGATTAAAATTATTCTAAGAAAGCAGATTTAAAATGAGACAGAAGGGACAGGAAGAAAATAATAAAAATTGGACAAGATTCAGATGAAACACAGTTAAACTTCCATTTTAATTACACAGATCTTTGTTTGGGATAATCCTTTCAGTTAGCTAACTCTCATGCTTCCTATACCATGTTCCCTTTAACAAACAGGTATTTACAGTAAGGATTTACATGCCTTAAGACAACAAAATCCAAGATACCACAGATATACAACTGCCCCCGCGCAGAGGTATGTTATTTATCTGTGGTGGACAAGCAACACCCGACAAATCATTCATTGAGATGCCAAGTACTGCTATCATTCCCCCATGTCACACCCAAAGTCTAAAATTAAACCTGAACTATCCCTTAACTCTCAGTCCTAGTAGCAGTTAGAAGATCTACTGACACATCCGACTGACCTCTACGAAAGCCATTAAAAGAAAGCAGTAAAGAAAGCATTTAAAATCGTATCACTCGGGAGTTTCAAAAGCTTCGTACTGGTAGTAAAAGAAAGCCCCCAGTCAGAATGACCGAGCGTGGATCAAGAATTCCCGGATCTCGGTGAACCGCTCGCAGTGTTCACTTCCTTTCGGGTGGTTATGAGATACAAACTAATGAAACAAACTAATAGCTTAGTTCGTTCCGGATGCACTCACTCAGGACTCACGAATAGGCTTTGGCAGAAGAGGATAGCAGTTGAAAGAAACTCAACCCTATCTTAGAAAGTAACCAAGGCCTATGTACTGTTCCTCTAGAATTATCTAACACACTGTATTTGAATCCAAGTGGATCCCATCTCGGTGTGATAGTTAAGACTAGATTCCCAATACACAGCAATTTCGGAAAATAATCGATTTGAAAATCATTCCCTAAACAGGTACTAGACTCTCAATAAGAACACAGACCCTTTCAGTCTAGATGAGACCTAATCGCTGACTCTCTTCTAATTTCCCAAAAATTAACCCTTGACAAAATATGAGTTAAACATAACTGAGGAATTTATCCCTTACTTAGATCCGGATTTTATAAAGGATTTTTGTTGGAAATTTATTGCAAGAACATGATTTAAATTAAGACTTCTATGTCCAAGGGAAGGATCCCAAAATAATTATGACCACAATATTTACATAATATTATCATGCATAAATTTATAAGAAAGTGTAAAATTAAATTAACCCAAAATATAAGGCGGGCTTAGACAGAGGTGAAACACAGAGATGAAATAACCGGAGATGAGAAGAATTTATTTTTGGCTAAAAAGATGGCAAAACGATTGGGTGGACTGCAAACATCTGCTGTCCAATTTCCCTCTCATTTGGGTGGAATGATTTTAGATAGCAGAAGACCTTAAATGACAGTGATCGCTATCATCAAGATTTCTACTATCTGTGAAATGAGAGAAAAACCTACATATTTTCTCACTATAATACCAGTCAAACAGTGTTGATCGACACAGTCTGATAATATTACAGTTTGAAATTCGGGTGTTGAAAATGAAATAAGAAAATAAAACTGTATTCAGACAGGGACTGACTGAGTGGCTACTTCATTTCCCGGTAAGAGGACCGTTCGCCTGACCTCGTCAGTCACCATCCAAACCATGCAAAATAACAAATAGTAATTAATACACAGACTACGGGCTACTTCATTTCCTGGTAAAGGGACCGTTCGCCAACATTATTCTATGATATTTTTCACTATTCATTTCACACAATACGGATAAAGACCAAAATAAAGTAAGAAAATATTTTTGGGTCATCTTGTATGAGAGACATTGGTTTCTCATGCAAGGGTATGGAAATTATTCCATAATTACTCTTTATGATCTAAATAATCTCTCATTCCATAACTAATTAATTAATTACAGTCCGGATTATATACTTAGATCATTAGAGTTTAATTTTGTAGAAAAATCTTTTAATGGAATATTGAACATATTTCTTTACACCAATTTAATCATTGGTTGAGATCATTGGATTTCAACCTCAAAATATTAATATAAAGGTTCAATTAATTAAGTGAGAAAAATGGAGAAATGGAAAATTTGGCAAAAAATGCCAATTACGACGCTAGGCGGAGCTATCCTAGGATAGCGTCGTGAGGTTAGCGTCGTCATGGATTGGTAAAAGAGATGAAAATTTTGGATTTAAAGGGTTCATGTACGACGCTAAACATGATTACGACGCTATCTTAGGATAGCGTCGTAGTGTTGATGTTGTACATGGAAGTTTAGAAATTAAGGGACTACGACGCTAAGCAAGCACTACGACGTTAACCTAGGTTAACGTCGTAGGGCTTAGCGTCGTAGTATGGAGAAGATGGTTTTTGAAAAAGTAGGGATACTACGACGCTATACAGTAAATTACGACGCTATCCTAGGATATCGTCGTGGGTGTAGCGTCGTAGGGTGAATTTTTAGAAGTTTGATGAAATTGGGGGGTACGACGCTATACACTAAATTACGATGCTATCCTAGGATAGCGTCGTGGGTGTAGCGTCGTAGGTGGGTTTTTGTGAGAATGGAAGTATTTTGGGGTCCTACGACTCTAGACAAAAATTACGATGCTATACATGGATAGCATCCTAGGTCTAGCGTCGTAGGACAAATTTTCCTTAAGTCCGAAGCAACTACGACGTCAAACCTTCCCCTACGTCGCTAACCTAGGTTAGCATCGTAGGGCGGTTAGCGTCGTAGCTACCCCAAAACATAAGTGTTGGTCGGGTAATGCAATCTATGCGATTGCAAACCCTATTTTCAAGTTTTTTTAGATATGCACAAACACAAAAATACCATCCACTTTTTAGATCTATCTCACTAAAACTAGAAAATAAAAATGAAAATAAAATAAAATAAGAAAAATAACTAAAAAGTAATAAAAACAACCACTAAGCAAAAAATAAAATTTAAACTACACTAATAAACCTATAAAGGGATGAACATCAAGTATTTGTGCATTTTATTAAATATAGGAATGCATTAAAATCTACCTAACACTAAAAAATGAAAAATGGTCAAGTGACCAAAACAAGTTAAAAAAAAAAAAGAAAACAGAGACCAAAACAAGTAAAAAAAAGAAAAGAGTGACTGTTATGGACATAAGTTCCATGGACAGATTTTTGTGAATCATTTCCTTGTATATCACCAACAAAAAGCAATAAAAATTCAAGATCAACCCATTATTTGTGTGTTCCCAAAATATTCTACATTACAAAGCTCTAAAATATGGAAATGGCTACTTTAAAATGGTTCAAACTGTTGTTTACAAACCAAACTACATCTAAAACTAATAAAAATAAAATTACATTGCAAAAATTAAACTAAACTATCTTGATTGTTTATTTTTGGAGCATCCCAGCAGCATGGCTGCACTGTTCAAAAATTGGAAGCTGCTGTTCATCCAAACGGAAGCAGCTATTTATAAGTGGGTAATAAAACCCTAGGCCCATTAGGCCCAATAACTGAGTGGGAAGGGACGGGTCTTCGAGTCCACGGAGAAAAGACAAGGATTTTTTGCTTAGCTGGATCACAGGTCCCGGGACCTCTCAACTATTTTTGCACATGGGAAAATTCAATTTGGAGAGTTGGAAAGTGCTTTACGACCTGGAGCATTCTCATTTACGACGGTATACTGCTATAGCGTCGTAGCTTTTTATCTGGCGTCGTAATGCTTCTCGATCTGGCGTCGTAGCTCTTTTTCTTTGTGGTATAGCGTCGTAGCTGCTTTCTGTGGCGTCGTAATGCTTTGTTCAGCATCGTAGTCTGTATTCTTTTCTCTCTCCTCCTTTATTTCTCTCTCTTTCCTCTCTCTTTCACAGATAATTTCCTCTTCCTCTCCCATTTCCTTTATGTGTCCTCTAATTTGAAATATGGGAGTGAAGGCAAAGGGGCTGTTGTTGGCTTCGATGGAGGTGCTGCCGGCGGGGGTTGGAGACGGCGACGGGCGGCGGGGGTTGAGGAACTTGAATGGTGGCCGGAATGAATGATGGCCAGGGCCAGCCCTGGGCATAGGCCCAATGTGCCATTGCCCAGGGCCCATAGTATTAATTTTATACTATTACTTCCTTTTTTAATTGACCGTCTTCTATTCTATTTTTAAAGGAAATTTTCTCATTTTCTGCGCCATTGCACAGAAATCTCCGTGACTTTTCTTCTTCTAGAAGGAAATTTGCCAGCTCTTTAAGGAATTTGCCCATTTTTTTCTTTAATTAGCCAAAAATTATGGTTTTTTCCCATTTTTTTTGAAACACAAAATCTTCTCATATAATTAAAGAATTTTATCAATTTCGAATTGGGTGGAAGGGAAATAAATTAGGTTGAATTTTATCAATTTCTTATTCAATCTGAAGGAAGCGACTATCAATAAGATTTTGTGAGAAGATATTAATATGCCGACAGTTGCAGTGGTGCTGATTTTTAGTGTTCTTAGTCTGCTAATTTTTAGTGCTCACGGAGTTGTCTATATTAAACCCATCCCACTTATTCTCACAGAATCGATTTTTGTGAGAATGTTGTTTTTAGAGAGTGCAGGGGCCTTTGTTTTTAGAAAGTTGTTTGTAGTTCTTTAATATGAGGAAGTTGTTAATCATGCATAAATTGAACTAATTATGACTTATGAGTGTTGTTTGAAGAATTATTTATTTAAAATCATCATCTCATGATGCAAGATCTCTCTTAGTCATAATGTTGTGGAACTGAACAAGAATTTGTTTGATCAAAATATATTTCGTGGATATTACTTGATGCATATAATCAAATGAATTGTAAAAATGAAGCATAAATATATTATTTTTTAATATATGTTAAATTTATTTGGGGCCTATTATTTTATTTCGCCTAGGGTCCATAAAATATCAGGAACGGCCCTGATGATGGCATGGAGTCGACGAAGGGAGAGAAGGACGGACGCCGGTTGTGTTCCTTCGCCGGAGGAAGGAGGTGGTCGGCGGCTGAGGTAGCGGGCAGAGATGGGTGGTGGAGATAGATCTGGAAGTTGGAGCTCGGCGTTGATGATTCCGGTGGGGCTTGCGGATGGGCGGAGTTGGTGAGTGAAGGAGAGGGCAGCGGCGGCAGATCTGGAAAATGGGGGGCGGAGATGGAGGCGATGGTGGCGGTTGCGGCGGCGCCGGAAAGCGGCAGGGGTGCCTCGGTGTCTCCGTCCGAGGGCCTGTTAGAGGCGGCAGTGTGACGGAGAGGGTGGTGGCCGCGAGCGGCGGCGGCGGTGGATGTTCGACCGGCCGCTCTTCTTCCTTATTCTCTGTTTTTCTATTTTTTTTATTTTTATTTTTTTTTTCTTTTTGTTGCTTGGTGATGGAGATGGTGGCTGAAATGGTGGCTGACTGGAGCTAGCTTGACGGAAGTGGAAGACGACAATAATTTTGGGGTTTTGGTGGTGGTGGCCGGATCTATGGCAGTGAAGCTTGAAGACGACGGGAGCTCGATCGGAGAAGAATCGGGGCAGGTGGTCGGAAGTGGGTGTGCAGGATGCTTGGAGAAGGAGCTTGGCCGAAAGAAATGGTGGCTGGCCGGATTTGCTACTTCCTGTGTTGATCGAAGCATCCCGTTTCCAATTGTAAAATTTGGGGAAGATGCACGGTGGGCCCCACCTGAATTCCATTAGTTTAATTAATTGATTTCTTTTTATATATATATATATATATTAAATATACTAGTGGTGATTCTGTGCGATGTACAGCTAATAAAGACGTACACTGGCCCATGAAGGGAAAAAAAATAGTTATAGATAAGTGTGCGTGGGTTCCCATCTATATATTTCATTCTTATTCCTGCACTTTTCTTTATCACTACAGACATGAACAGTATCATCCTTCATGGAAGAAAGAACCACTCAGATGTAGTTTTCTTAACTGTTGTTGTCTTGGGTTTATCCTCCTCTTCTTTCTCAGCATCTTCTTCATCTTCTTCATCAGAAGACCTATCATATGTTTACATATATAAAATCTCAAAATGATTGGTCAGTGTCATAGGCTCACAGCACATAGATAAAATTTTAAATATTCAGGACACAAAATATATTTAAATGCAGGAGCATGTGTGCATTATGCAAGTACTAACTTGATTGCAAAAAGGAATAATGATAAAATAAAATTGTAGCAACCAATAACAATTGACTTGATCGGTTACGTGACTCAAGCCGCTTTAGCAATGTTTCGGGATTGAGCTCTTGTAAATTTAGAGAACTGCTTTCGGAAAAACCTACCCATTTAAGCCCATTCCTACCTTGGGGTTACTCGAGCCCCAAATAGCCATAAGAAGTCCTTTTAGTTCACCCGAAAAAGGTCTAAAATTGTAGTGTAACTAACAGGGAAATGAAATTATTTCTCAGTTTCTGTTTACTTAATTGCGTATTATCTGTGCATGCACATGTTGTACGGGCAAAAATAGAGAGAATATAAACTCAAACACAGCACTTGCTTCCCAATTCTAGCCCTTCATCTAAGCCAATAACGTTGTCAAACATGTTAAAATGGAAGCATGTGTAGAGATAATATCAAAATCAATTATTATTGAAAGAAATAAGATCTTACAGGATCCTGAAACTGTTTGTTCACTTGTTCATTCATGTCTTTCATACCCTCGAGCTTTCCAAGAGCATGTTCACCAAACGCCTCATCAACACCAAACATAATCTGTCATGAAAGCATATATATTATTTAACTGTCATCCCAAACAATCTGCTAGGCATGTATGAGAAAATTATGGATGTAATAATGAGTTCAGCACAGTTGATTTTTTAATTTATTTATTTATTTTTTCCTGAGTCTAATTATGGAATAACTAATAACAGTGCCTACATCCTTATACCGAGAATTGAATTAAAATAATACTGGTCATCATTTGATATAAGAAATTTAGTTATCAAGAAATCAATCATTCCATTAAATTCCTTGAAAACTCAATCATCCTATCACCGTGTTATGGCAGTAAAAAGAAACAAATACGCACTTCCCGTAGAAAATGTAAATAAGAGAGAAATTATACCTGGCTAATCAAGCCACCAAATTTATTCTTCAAAGTCATCATTTTGGCAAGTCCCTTCTCTAAAGTGGATGGAAACTGTAGCAGCCGAAGGGTATGGCCAGTTGGATAGTCTGCACCAGCCTGATGAATGTATTTGGAACAAGTTTGCATTTTAGAATACAGATCAATTGTGAGATAAAAAATGATAGATTGCCTAGTACTTGTGTTCATAAGTTAAGAGGAATGCCGTGAACCAATGTTATATTATTTACTATGTTTTAGATCTCTCAATTTACTTTTATATCAATCTTGGACTAAGAATTAATTTAGTTATTCGCTCAACTTTAAAATGGTCACTTGACTGCAAACATAACGTTCCATTTCAATGTGTTTTACTTTCAAACACATTGCCATTCAAATAAACCTCTAAGATGAATAAGTATATTTTAACAGGAGAGAGTGTGATGGGTCTGTAAAAAATTCAAATGATCAAATTTATCTTTAAATGGAAGATAGTTTTCTGAAGTCTGCAAGACGTGAAATTTTGTTTGGGCATTAAATTGCGTATAGATCTGTAGGTATAATATATTTTAGCGTTCACAAAACACCAAACTTACTTAAGTGTTTCAGCAAAGCTCATAGCTTCATCAATTCCTGGGATGGAATTTGCTAGATCTCAAACAAATCCAGTACTATCCGAACCAGTAAGGTCATCTTGTTCTACAATGGGATCAACTTTCTAGAAAACAGAACATCAATTAGTGCTTCAGTATAGTCACCAAAGCTTTATATCCACAGATCATTGAATACAAGACAAAAGCTTTCAAAAAATTTTTTGATCCAAGCCCGAAAGCATAAAGAACTGCAAAGAGCATGAAACGAAACCAATAAAAATCATTCACCTAACAAATTTATTTATTTAAATCGATATAAAAACACCATTCTCATTGACAAAACATAATAAACAAAGACAAGTTGAATCAATAAAAGAAAGTAAACAATGAAGGCATTTCATATTTTTACTTCCTCAGCCTTCAAGAAGCTATTGGTGACAGTCTTTCAAAGTGAGATTTTAAAACTACAAGAGAGACTGGAACAACAAAGAAACACCACCTTTTGAAGCTAGAGAATCTTATCGGACCAATCATAAATTTATAGTATTTGAAAGAAATTAAAAAGGAAAATACCAGTGTGTCAAGATTAAATTGGAAGACCTCCCCAACTAAGATCATCCTTTTAGTCTCTGGGTGCTTCTCAGTGGTGCCCCCCTCAATTATAATGTTGTTGTTCACCATAATCCAAGAACATTCTATATGGGAGTTGGGTTTGGGCATTGAAGGCAGCAACGTCCACTTCATCGTACCATCAAGCATATAGACATCCTCATAAACTATCTGAAGCCACAAGCATGCCAGTAAATAAGATGGGATTAAGAGATTTAAGGACAAGAACAAGAACCCAACGGAAGATAGTTGAGTGAAGCAGCACCTCATGCCTCCTCGAGCATTTGAAGATAGGTGAGCCCAGTTTTGCCATAAAATCTCCCTCTTGTCCCCCAATCACATAAAGCTTGTCACCAACAGCAACACAAGCCCTGTTGGAACACACTAACAGATCAATAACGACATCTCCCAAGTTGCTAGAACGCAGGCCACACTACACGCACATATGATGAAAATCACATATGCACCTGTGAGGTCCCCCTCTAGCCATGGGCGCTTCCTTCCGCCATTCCTTCTCAACTGGCTTTTTGTGAAGGACGTATGATGAACAAATAGTCTTCAAAGCAATCAACCAATCCCTTGGCTGTTCTAGAATGCATCCATCCAGATGCTTCTCTTACTCTGCAGAATAACTTGTTTCTGCACTCCCTCCGTCTTCTTCTTCCTCGCCAGAACTGCCTTCTAGTCCGGCTGTAGGCCTAGACAAATCAACCATCTTTTTCAAATCAATAGGGGAAGATATATTGATACAATATGAGTTTGGCAAGGCAAAGGTGCTTTTGCAGATAAGAATGTCAGAAAGAACGGTTAGCTGTCAAACCCTGTCACTGGAGAGATCCCTGTAGGATGGATCACCACCGTAGGTTTCTTCATATATGGTTGCATAGGAGCTCCGTTCCAAGCTCTTTTTGAAGCAGCCTATGAATAAGAAAAGATGTAAAGTAAATATTATACGCACCATCATGAATTAACATGAAGGTATAAATGATGAATGCGGGTTCGTGATATATCATATGGACTGTAATCTACATTGTCGTCACTCTTGTAAAGAATCTCAACTGGATTTTCATTAGTTATGCTCCACCCAGCAAAAACTTTTCCAACCTGGATAACATTATAAAAGCACTTGATATTAGTCACAGAATGAAAAACTCACAGCCAGGAACACATATTGACTAATATAGACCTTGGAATTCTAGCTGGCCCGCATTTTGTCTGTAGAAAGGTGATATTCAATTCCTCTCATGTTCGGATTGAAGGAATCATCTCAAAGTAACAAAGATAGTAAGTATTCAAACCTCTCAAGGGTTTTTTAGATTCTGATAGCTGAGTTATCATGAAAATGATTGCTGCAGCAATAGAAATGGGGCTCCTCCTGCAACAAAAGGAAGAATATATGTAAGGCAAAGGCAACTATCTAGCTACAACTACAAAGAACATTCCCTCACAATAACACCCGGTGAGCTTCAGACAAGCTCAACATAATCTCAAATAGCATATATATACCACGTACGCAATATTTAATTGTTTCTTTTCATTTTATAATCTCTTGTAGAAGGCATAATAAGATGACTCATGATTATGTAGTAATATTTATAAACTGCTGCCCACACCAAATAAATCAAAATAAGAGAAATGTATCCCACTCCAAAAATCATAAAATTCAAGCACTTAAAATTATGTTGATGAACAAAAAAATGAGGCTCTTGAACTCTGTGCATATATAATGGCCATATCCAAGCACTTTCTGTGCCACTTTCTTTCTGATTCCTATTGGGTAATCATCACCAAGAACATACCCATATTTAAGTTGTGTACTTCTTCATACATACTATAAACCAAGAGGGATGCCCTCCTGGTTCTTCTCACAGTCACAAGTATTATTACTTCAGTTTCCTATTTTGGTGGGAGGGGACATTAAGTTCAGAAATAGTACAGGAGACAAGACCATTGTACATGATACATGGCATGCCTCGCGAAAAAGCTTTCCCACAGCCATGGCACAATAACACAGACCTTGCTTAGTATGTGTATTGGGTTAAATATGCTACTTTGTGCTCATGCATATACTACATTAATATATGATTAAACAAAATTAATATATGATTAATAGACACAATAATTTTCCAACTCGGCATATACAAAATAAATATATGATTCATAGACATAAATAATTTTCCAACATGTAAGGTAAAAAGATACACAAGGCACACACACCACAAGTGTTTAGCAATGACACCAGTTACACAGTTCAAGAACTGTAACACCCGAGAAAAACAAATTCAAATTGTTTTGAACTACATCATGACTTGATCCCTTCACAGGGTACGTAGGCAGCTTGGAACTAATTTCTAAGTTCAGTCACGAAATAAATTCACGAAATAAAATCACGAAATAAAATCACAAAATAAATCACAAATTAAGTCATAAAAAAT
>JAOANR010000079.1:0-14964 GCA_030278955.1 Hygrophila difformis | reverse complement strand
GTTGTTGTTGTTGAGAGAGATCTCTCTCTTTTCCTCCTCCTCCGTTGTTGTTGTTGAGAGAGATCTCTCTCTTTTCCTCCTCCTCCGTTGTTGTTGTTGAGAGAGATCTCTCTCTTTTCCTCTCCTCCGTTGTTGTTGTTGAGAGAGATCTCTCTCTTTTTCCTCCTCCTCCGTTGTTGTTGTTGAGAGAGATCTCTCTCTTTTCCTCCTCCTCCGTTGTTGTTGTTGAGAGAGATCTCTCTTTTTCCTCCTCCTCCGTTGTTGTTGTTGAGAGAGATTCTCTCTCTTTTCCTCCTCTCCGTTGTTGTTGTTGAGAGAGATCTCTCTCTTTTCCTCCTCCTCCGTTGTTGTTGTTGAGAGAGATCTCTCTCTATTTTCCTCCTCCTCCGTTGTTGTTGTTGAGAGAGATCTCTCTCTTTTCCTCCTCCTCCGTTGTTGTTGTTGAGAGAGTGATCTCTCTCTTTTCCTCCTCCTCCGTTGTTGTTGTTGAGAGAGATCTCTCTCTTTTCCTCCTCCTCCGTTGTTGTTGAGGTTGAGAGAGATCTCTCTCTTTTCTTCCTCTCCGTTGTTGTTGTTGAGAGAGATCTCTCTCTTTTCCTCCTCCTCCGTTGTTGTTGGTTGAGAGAGATCTCTCTCTTTTCCTCTCCTCCGTTGTTGTTGTTGAGAGAGATCTCTCTCTTTTCCTCCTCCTCCGTTGTTGTTGTTGAGAGAGATCTCTCTCTTTTCTCCTCCTCCGTTGTTGTTGTTCGAGAGAGAGATCTCTCTCTTTTCCTCCTCCTCCGTTGTTGTTGTTGAGAGAGATCTCTCTCTTTTCCTCCTCCTCCGTTGTTGTTGTTGAGAGAGATCTCTCTCTTTTCCTCCTCCTCGTTGTTGTTGTTGAGAGAGATCTCTCTCTTTTCCTCCTCCTCCGTTGTTGTTGTTGAGAGAGATCTCTCTCTTTTCCTCCTCCTCCGTTGTTGTTGTTGAGAGAGTGATCTCTCTCTTTTCCTCCTCCTCCGTTGTTGTTGTTGAGAGAGATCTCTCTCTTTTCCTCCTCCTCCGTTGTTGTTGTTGAGAGAGATCTCTCTCTTTTCCTCCTCCTCCGTTGTTGTTGTTGAGAGAGATCTCTCTCTTTTCCTCCTCCTCCGTTGTTGTTGTTGAGAGAGATCTCTCTCTTTTCCTCCTCCTCCGTTGTTGTTGTTGAGAGAGATCTCTCTCTTTTTCCTCCTCCTCCGTTGTTGTTGTTGAGAGAGATCTCTCTCTTTTCCTCCTCCTCCGTTGTTGTTGTTGAGAGAGATCTCTCTCTTTTCCTCCTCCTCCGTTGTTGTTGTTGAGAGAGATCTCTCTCTTTTCCTCCTCTCCGTTGTTGTTGTTGAGAGAGATCTCTCTCTTTTTCCTCCTCCTCCGTTGTTGTTGTTGAGAGAGATCTCTCTCTTTTCCTCCTCCTCCGTTGTTGTTGTTGAGAGAGATCTCTCTCTTTTCCTCCTCCTCCGTTGTTGTTGTTGAGAGAGATCTCTCTCTTTTCCTCCTCCTCCGTTGTTGTTGTTGAGAGAGATCTCTCTCTTTTCCTCCTCCTCCGTTGTTGTTGTTGAGAGAGATCTCTCTCTTTTCCTCCTCCTCCGTTGTTGTTGTTGAGAGAGATCTCTCTCTTTTCCTCCTCCTCGTTGTTGTTGTTGAGAGAGATCTCTCTCTTTTCCTCCTCCTCCGTTGTTGTTGTTGAGAGAGATCTCTCTCTTTTCCTCCTCCTCCGTTGTTGTTGTTGAGAGAGATCTCTCTCTTTTCCTCCTCCTCCGTTGTTGTTGTTGAGAGAGATCTCTCTCTTTTCCTCCTCCTCCGTTGTTGTTGTTTGAGAGAGATCTCTCTCTTTTCCTCCTCCTCCGTTGTTGTTGTTGAGAGAGATCTCTCTCTTTTCCTCCTCCTCCGTTGTTGTTGTTGAGAGAGATCTCTCTCTTTTCCTCCTCCTCCGTTGTTGTTGTTGAGAGAGATCTCTCTCTTTTCCTCCTCCTCCGTTGTTGTTGTTGAGAGAGATCTCTCTCTTTTCCTCCTCCTCCGTTGTTGTTGTTGAGAGAGATCTCTCTCTTTTCCTCCTCCTCCGTTGTTGTTGTTGAGAGAGATCTCTCTCTTTTCCTCCTCCTCCGTTGTTGTTGTTGAGAGAGATCTCTCTCTTTTCCTCCTCCTCCGTTGTTGTTGTTGAGAGAGATCTCTCTCTTTTCCTCCTCCTCCGTTGTTGTTGTTGAGAGAGATCTCTCTCTTTTCCTCCTCCTCCGTTGTTGTTGTTGAGAGAGATCTCTCTCTTTTCCTCCTCCTCCGTTGTTGTTGTTGAGAGAGATCTCTCTCTTTTCCTCCTCCTCCGTTGTTGTTGTTGAGAGAGATCTCTCTCTTTTCCTCCTCCTCCGTTGTTGTTGTTGAGAGAGATCTCTCTCTTTTCCTCCTCCTCCGTTGTTGTTGTTGAGAGAGATCTCTCTCTTTTCCTCCTCCTCCGTTGTTGTTGTTGAGAGAGATCTCTCTCTTTTCCTCCTCCTCCGTTGTTGTTGTTGAGAGAGATCTCTCTCTTTTCCTCCTCCTCCGTTGTTGTTGTTGAGAGAGATCTCTCTCTTTTCCTCCTCCTCCGTTGTTGTTGTTGAGAGAGATCTCTCTCTTTTCCTCCTCCTCCGTTGTTGTTGTTGAGAGAGATCTCTCTCTTTTCCTCCTCCTCCGTTGTTGTTGTTGAGAGAGATCTCTCTCTTTTCCTCCTCCTCCGTTGTTGTTGTTGAGAGAGATCTCTCTCTTTTCCTCCTCCTCCGTTGTTGTTGTTGAGAGAGATCTCTCTCTTTTCCTCCTCCTCCGTTGTTGTTGTTGAGAGAGATCTCTCTCTTTTCCTCCTCCTCCGTTGTTGTTGTTGAGGAGATCTCTCTCTTTTCCTCCTCCTCCGTTGTTGTTGTTGAGAGAGATCTCTCTCTTTTCCTCCTCCTCCGTTGTTGTTGTTGAGAGAGATCTCTCTCTTTTCCTCCTCCTCCGTTGTTGTTGTTGAGAGAGATCTCTCTCTTTTCCTCCTCCTCCGTTGTTGTTGTTGAGAGAGATCTCTCTCTTTTCCTCCTCCTCCGTTGTTGTTGTTGAGAGAGATCTCTCTCTTTTCCTCCTCCTCCGTTGTTGTTGTTGAGAGAGATCTCTCTCTTTTCCTCCTCCTCCGTTGTTGTTGTTGAGAGAGATCTCTCTCTTTTTCTCCTCTCCGTTGTTGTTGTTGAGAGAGATCTCTCTCTTTTCCTCCTCCTCCGTTGTTGTTGTTGAGAGAGATCTCTCTCTTTTCCTCCTCCTCCGTTGTTGTTGTTGAGAGAGATCTCTCTCTTTTCCTCCTCCTCCGTTGTTGTTGTTGAGAGAGATCTCTCTCTTTTCCTCCTCCTCCGTTGTTGTTGTTGAGAGAGATCTCTCTCTTTTCCTCCTCCTCCGTTGTTGTTGTTGAGAGAGATCTCTCTCTTTTCCTCCTCCTCCGTTGTTGTTGTTGAGAGAGATCTCTCTCTTTTCCTCCTCCTCCGTTGTTGTTGTTGAGAGAGATCTCTCTCTTTTCCTCCTCCTCCGTTGTTGTTGTTGAGAGAGAGTTCTCTCTCTTTTCCTCCTCCTCCGTTGTTGTTGTTGAGAGAGATCTCTCTCTTTTCCTCCTCCTCCGTTGTTGTTGTTGAGAGAGATCTCTCTCTTTTCCTCCTCCTCCGTTGTTGTTGTTGAGAGAGATCTCTCTCTTTTCCTCCTCCTCCGTTGTTGTTGTTGAGAGAGATCTCTCTCTTTTCCTCCTCCTCCGTTGTTGTTGTTGAGAGAGATCTCTCTCTTTTCCTCCTCCTCCGTTGTTGTTGTTGAGAGAGATCTCTCTCTTTTCCTCCTCCTCCGTTGTTGTTGTTGAGAGAGATCTCTCTCTTTTCCTCCTCCTCCGTTGTTGTTGTTGAGAGAGATCTCTCTCTTTTCCTCCTCCTCCGTTGTTGTTGTTGAGAGAGATCTCTCTCTTTTCCTCCTCCTCCGTTGTTGTTGTTGAGAGAGATCTCTCTCTTTTCCTCCTCCTCCGTTGTTGTTGTTGAGAGAGATCTCTCTCTTTTCCTCCTCCTCCGTTGTTGTTGTTGAGAGAGATCTCTCTCTTTTCTCCTCCTCCGTTGTTGTTGTTGAGAGAGATCTCTCTCTTTTCCTCCTCCTCCGTTGTTGTTGTTGAGAGAGATCTCTCTCTTTTCCTCCTCCTCCGTTGTTGTTGTTGAGAGAGATCTCTCTCTTTTCCTCCTCCTCCGTTGTTGTTGTTGAGAGAGATCTCTCTCTTTTCCTCCTCCTCCGTTGTTGTTGTTGAGAGAGATCTCTCTCTTTTCCTCCTCCTCCGTTGTTGTTGTTGAGAGAGATCTCTCTCTTTTCCTCCTCCTCCGTTGTTGTTGTTGAGAGAGATCTCTCTCTTTTCCTCCTCCTCCGTTGTTGTTGTTGAGAGAGATCTCTCTCTTTTCCTCCTCCTCCGTTGTTGTTGTTGAGAGAGATCTCTCTCTTTTCCTCCTCCTCCGTTGTTGTTGTTGAGAGAGATCTCTCTCTTTTCCTCCTCCTCCGTTGTTGTTGTTGAGAGAGATCTCTCTCTTTTCCTCCTCCTCCGTTGTTGTTGTTGAGAGAGATCTCTCTCTTTTCCTCCTCCTCCGTTGTTGTTGTTGAGAGAGATCTCTCTCTTTTCCTCCTCCTCCGTTGTTGTTGTTGAGAGAGATCTCTCTCTTTTCCTCCTCCTCCGTTGTTGTTGTTGAGAGAGATCTCTCTCTTTTCCTCCTCCTCCGTTGTTGTTGTTGAGAGAGATCTCTCTCTTTTCTCCTCCTCCGTTGTTGTTGTTGAGAGAGATCTCTCTCTTTTCCTCCTCCTCCGTTGTTGTTGTTGAGAGAGATCTCTCTCTTTTCTCCTCCTCCGTTGTTGTTGTTGAGAGAGATCTCTCTCTTTTCCTCCTCCTCCGTTGTTGTTGTTGAGAGAGATCTCTCTCTTTTCCTCCTCCTCCGTTGTTGTTGTTGAGAGAGATCTCTCTCTTTTCCTCCTCCTCCGTTGTTGTTGTTGAGAGAGATCTCTCTCTTTTCCTCCTCCTCCGTTGTTGTTGTTGAGAGAGATCTCTCTCTTTTCCTCCTCCTCCGTTGTTGTTGTTGAGAGAGATCTCTCTCTTTTCCTCCTCCTCCGTTGTTGTTGTTGAGAGAGATCTCTCTCTTTTCCTCCTCCTCCGTTGTTGTTGTTGAGAGAGATCTCTCTCTTTTCCTCCTCCTCCGTTGTTGTTGTTGAGAGAGATCTCTCTCTTTTCCTCCTCCTCCGTTGTTGTTGTTGAGAGAGATCTCTCTCTTTTCCTCCTCCTCCGTTGTTGTTGTTGAGAGAGATCTCTCTCTTTTCCTCCTCCTCCGTTGTTGTTGTTGAGAGAGATCTCTCTCTTTTCCTCCTCCTCCGTTGTTGTTGTTGAGAGAGATCTCTCTCTTTTCCTCCTCCTCCGTTGTTGTTGTTGTTGAGAGAGATCTCTCTCTTTTCCTCCTCCTCCGTTGTTGTTGTTGAGAGAGATCTCTCTCTTTTCCTCCTCCTCCGTTGTTGTTGTTGAGAGAGATCTCTCTCTTTTCCTCCTCCTCCGTTGTTGTTGTTGAGAGAGATCTCTCTCTTTTCCTCCTCCTCCGTTGTTGTTGTTGAGAGAGATCTCTCTCTTTTCCTCCTCCTCCGTTGTTGTTGTTGAGAGAGATCTCTCTCTTTTCCTCCTCCTCCGTTGTTGTTGTTGAGAGAGATCTCTCTCTTTTCCTCCTCCTCCGTTGTTGTTGTTGAGAGAGATCTCTCTCTTTTCCTCCTCCTCCGTTGTTGTTGTTGAGAGAGATCTCTCTCTTTTCCTCCTCCTCCGTTGTTGTTGTTGAGAGAGATCTCTCTCTTTTCCTCCTCCTCCGTTGTTGTTGTTGAGAGAGATCTCTCTCTTTTCCTCCTCCTCCGTTGTTGTTGTTGAGAGAGATCTCTCTCTTTTCCTCCTCCTCCGTTGTTGTTGTTGAGAGAGAGATCTCTTCTTTTCCTCCTCCTCCGTTGTTGTTGTTGAGAGAGATCTCTCTCTTTTCCTCCTCCTCCGTTGTTGTTGTTGAGAGAGATCTCTCTCTTTTCCTCCTCCTCCGTTGTTGTTGTTGAGAGAGATCTCTCTCTTTTCCTCCTCCTCCGTTGTTGTTGTTGAGAGAGATCTCTCTCTTTTCCTCCTCCTCCGTTGTTGTTGTTGAGAGAGATCTCTCTCTTTTCCTCCTCCTCCGTTGTTGTTGTTGAGAGAGATCTCTCTCTTTTCCTCCTCCTCCGTTGTTGTTGTTGAGAGAGATCTCTCTCTTTTCCTCCTCCTCCGTTGTTGTTGTTGAGAGAGATCTCTCTCTTTTCCTCCTCCTCCGTTGTTGTTGTTGAGAGAGATCTCTCTCTTTTCCTCCTCCTCCGTTGTTGTTGTTGAGAGAGATCTCTCTCTTTTCCTCCTCCTCCGTTGTTGTTGTTGAGAGAGATCTCTCTCTTTTTCCTCCTCCTCCGTTGTTGTTGTTGAGAGAGATCTCTCTCTTTTCCTCCTCCTCCGTTGTTGTTGTTGAGAGAGATCTCTCTCTTTTCCTCCTCCTCCGTTGTTGTTGTTGAGAGAGATCTCTCTCTTTTCCTCCTCCTCCGTTGTTGTTGTTGAGAGAGATCTCTCTCTTTTCCTCCTCCTCCGTTGTTGTTGTTGAGAGAGATCTCTCTCTTTTCCTCCTCCTCCGTTGTTGTTGTTGAGAGAGATCTCTCTCTTTTCCTCCTCCTCCGTTGTTGTTGTTGAGAGAGATCTCTCTCTTTTCCTCCTCCTCCGTTGTTGTTGTTGAGAGAGATCTCTCTCTTTTCCTCCTCCTCCGTTGTTGTTGTTGAGAGAGATCTCTCTCTTTCCTCCTCCTCCGTTGTTGTTGTTGAGAGAGATCTCTCTCTTTTCCTCCTCCTCCGTTGTTGTTGTTGAGAGAGATCTCTCTCTTTTCCTCCTCCTCCGTTGTTGTTGTTGAGAGAGATCTCTCTCTTTTCCTCCTCCTCCGTTGTTGTTGTTGAGAGAGATCTCTCTCTTTTCCTCCTCCTCCGTTGTTGTTGTTGAGAGAGATCTCTCTCTTTTCCTCCTCCTCCGTTGTTGTTGTTGAGAGAGATCTCTCTCTTTTCCTCCTCCTCCGTTGTTGTTGTTGAGAGAGATCTCTCTCTTTTCCTCCTCCTCGTTGTTGTTGTTGAGAGAGATCTCTCTCTTTTCCTCCTCCTCCGTTGTTGTTGTTGAGAGAGATCTCTCTCTTTTCCTCCTCCTCCGTTGTTGTTGTTGAGAGAGATCTCTCTCTTTTCCTCCTCCTCCGTTGTTGTTGTTGAGAGAGATCTCTCTCTTTTCCTCCTCCTCCGTTGTTGTTGTTGAGAGAGATCTCTCTCTTTTCCTCCTCCTCCGTTGTTGTTGTTGAGAGAGATCTCTCTCTTTTCCTCCTCCTCCGTTGTTGTTGTTGAGAGAGATCTCTCTCTTTTCCTCCTCCTCCGTTGTTGTTGTTGAGAGAGATCTCTCTCTTTTCCTCCTCCTCCGTTGTTGTTGTTGAGAGAGATCTCTCTCTTTTCCTCCTCCTCCGTTGTTGTTGTTGAGAGAGATCTCTCTCTTTTCCTCCTCCTCCGTTGTTGTTGTTGAGAGAGATCTCTCTCTTTTCCTCCTCCTCCGTTGTTGTTGTTGAGAGAGATCTCTCTCTTTTCCTCCTCCTCCGTTGTTGTTGTTGAGAGAGATCTCTCTCTTTTCCTCCTCCTCCGTTGTTGTTGTTGAGAGAGATCTCTCTCTTTTCCTCCTCCTCCGTTGTTGTTGTTGAGAGAGATCTCTCTCTTTTCCTCCTCCTCCGTTGTTGTTGTTGAGAGAGATCTCTCTCTTTTTCCTCCTCCTCCGTTGTTGTTGTTGAGAGAGATCTCTCTCTTTTCCTCCTCCTCCGTTGTTGTTGTTGAGAGAGATCTCTCTCTTTTCCTCCTCCTCCGTTGTTGTTGTTGAGAGAGATCTCTCTCTTTTCCTCCTCCTCCGTTGTTGTTGTTGAGAGAGATCTCTCTCTTTTCCTCCTCCTCCGTTGTTGTTGTTGAGAGAGATCTCTCTCTTTTCCTCCTCCTCCGTTGTTGTTGTTGAGAGAGATCTCTCTCTTTTCCTCCTCCTCCGTTGTTGTTGTTGAGAGAGATCTCTCTCTTTTCCTCCTCCTCCGTTGTTGTTGTTGAGAGAGATCTCTCTCTTCTTTTCCTCCTCCTCCTCCGTTGTTGTTGTTGAGAGAGGATCTCTCTCTTTTCCTCCTCCTCCGTTGTTGTTGTTGAGAGAGATGAGATCTCTTCTCTTTTCCTCCTCCTCCGTTGTTGTTGTTGAGAGAGATCTCTCTCTTTTCTCCTCCTCGTTGTTGTTGTTGAGAGAGATCTCTCTCTTTTTCCTCTCCGTTGTTGTTGTTGAGAGAGATCTCTCTGTCGTTTCCTCCTCCTCCGTTGTTTATTGTTGTGAGAGAGATCTCTCTCTTTTCTCCTCCTCCGTTGTTGTTGTTGAGAGAGATCTCTCTCTTTTCCTCCTCCTCCGTTGTTGTTGTTGAGAGAGATCTCTCTCTTTTCCATCCTCCTCCGTTGTTGTTGTTGAGAGAGATCTCTCTCTTTTCCTCCCCTCCTCCGTTGTTGTTGTTGAGAGAGATCTCTCTCTTTTCCTCCTCCTCCGTTGTTGTTGTTGAGAGAGGATCTCTCTCTTTTCCTCCTCCTCCGTTGTTGTTGTTGAGAGAGATCTCTCTCTTTTCCTCCTCCTCCGTTGTTGTTGTTGAGAGAGATCTCTCTCTTTTCCTCCTCCTCCGTTGTTGTTGTTGAGAGTGATCTCTCTCTTTTCCTCCATCCTCCGTTGTTGGTTGTGAGAGAGATCTCTCTCTTTTCCTCCTCCTCCGTTGTTGTTGTTGAGAGAGATCTCTCTCTTTTCCTCCTCCTCCGTTGTTGTTGTTGAGAGAGATCTCTCTCTTTTCCTCCTCCTCCGTTGTTGGTTGTTGAGAGAGATCTCTCTCTTTTCCTCCTCCTCCGTTGTTGTGTTGTTGAGAGAGATCTCTCTCTTTTCTCTCTCCTCCGTTGTTGTTGTTGAGAGAGATCTCTCTCTTTTTCCTCCTCCTCCGTTGTTGTTGTTGAGAGAGATCTCTCTCTTTTTTTTTTCCTCCTCCGTTGTTGTTGTTGGAGATGGATTCTCTTCTTTTCCTCCTCCTCCGTTGTTGTTGTTGATGGAGAGATCTCTCTCTTTTCCTCCTCCTCCGTTGTTGTTGTTGAGAGAGATCTCTCTCTTTTCCTCCTCCTCCGTTGTTGTAGATGTTGAGAGAGATCTCTCTCTTTTCCTCCTCCTCCGTTGTTGTTGTTGAGAGAGATCTCTCTCTTTTCTCCTCCTCCGTTGTTGTTGTTGAGAGAGATCTCTCTCTTTTCCTCCTCCTCCGTTGTTGTTGTTGAGAGAGATCTCTCTCTTTTCCTCCTCCTCCGTTGTTGTTGTTGAGAGAGATCTCTCTCTTTTCCTCCTCCTCCGTTGTTGTTGTTGAGAGAGATCTCTCTCTTTTCTCTCCCCTCCGTTGTTGTTGTTGAGAGAATCTTATCTCTCTTTTCCTCTCCTCCTCCGTTGTTGTTGTTGAGAGAGATCTCTCTCTTTTCCTCCTCCTCTCGTTGTTGTTGTTGTTGAGAGAGATCTCTCTCTTTTCCTCCTACTCCGTTGTTGTTGTTGAGAGAGATCTCTCTCTTTTCCCCTCCTCCGTTGTTGTTGGTTGAGGGGGGGGTTGAGAGATTCTCTCTCTTTTTCTCCTCTCTCCGTTGTTGTTGTTGAGAGAGATCTCTCTCTTTTCCTCCTCCTCCGTTGTTGTTGTTGAGAGAGATCTCTCTCTTTACTCTCCACCTCCGTTGTTGTTGTTGAGAGAGATCTCTCTCTTTTCCTCCTCCTCCGTTGTTGTTGTTGAGAGAGATCTCTCTCTTTTCCTCCTCCCGTTGTTGTTGTTGAGAGAGTTCTCTCTCTTTTCCTCCTCCGTTGTTGTTGTTGAGAGAGATCTCTCTCTTTTCCTCCTCCTCCGTTGTTGTTGTTGAGAGAGATCTCTCTCTTTTCCTCCTCCTCCGTTGTTGTTGTTGAGAGAGATCTCTCTCTTTTCCTCCTCCTCCGTTGTTGTTGTTGAGAGAGATCTCTCTCTTTTCCTCCTCCTCGTTGTTGTTGTTGAGAGAGATCTTCTCTCTTTCCTCCTCCTCCGTTGTTGTTGTTGAGAGAGATCTCTCTTTTTCCTCCTCCTCCGTTGTTGTTGTTGAGAGAGATCTCTATCTTTTCCTCCTCTCCGTTGTTGTTGTTGAGAGAGATCTCTCTCTTTTCCTCCTCCTCCGTTGTTGTTGTTGAGAGAGATCTCTCTCTTTTCCTCCTTTCCTCCGTTGTTGTTGTTGGAGAGAGATCTCTCTCTTTTCCTCCTCCTCCGTTGTTGTTGTTGAGAGAGATCTCTCTCTTTTCTCCCTCCTCCTCCGTTGTTGTTGTTGAGAGAGATCTCTCTCTTTTCCTCCTCCTCCGTTGTTGTTGTTGAGAGAGATCTCTCTCTTTTCCTCCTCCTCCGTTGTTGTTGTTGAGAGAGATCTCTCTCTTTTCCTCCTCCTCCGTTGTTGTGTTGTTGAGAGAGATCTCTCTCTTTTCCTCCTCCTCGTTGTTGTTGTTGAGTGAGATCTCTCTCTTTTCCTCCTCCTCCGTTGTTGTTGTTGAGAGAGATCTCTCTCTTTTCCTCCTCCTCCGTTGTTGTTGTTGAGAGAGATCTCTCTCTTTCTCCTCCTCTCCGTTGTTGTGTTGAGAGAGATCTCTCTCTTTTCCTCCTCCTCCGTTGTTGTTGTTGAGAGAGATCTCTCTCTTTTCCTCCTCCTCCGTTGTTGTTGTTGAGAGAGATCTCTCTTTACCTCCTCCTCCTCCGTTGTTGTTGTTGAGAGAGATCTCTCTCTTTTCCTCCTCCTCGTTGTTGTTGTTGAGAGAGATCTCTCTCTTTTCCTCCTCCTCCGTTGTTGTTGTTGAGAGAGAGTCTCTCTCTTTTTCCTCCTCCTCCGTTGTTGTTGTTGAGAGAGATCTCTCTCTTTTCCTCCTCCTCCGTTGTTGTGTTGAGAGAGATCTCTCTCTTTTCCTCCTCCTCCGTTGTTGTTGTTGAGAGAGATCTCTCTCTCTTTTCCTCCTCCTCCGTTGTTGTTGTTGAGAGAGATCTCTCTCTTCTTCCTCCTCCTCCGTGTTGTTGTTGAGAGAGAGATCTCTCTCTTTTCCTCCTCCTCCGTTGTTGTTGTTGAGAGAGATCTCTCTCTTTTTCCTCCTCTCCGTTGTTGTTGTTGAGAGAGATCTCTCTTTTCCTCCTCCTCCGTTGTTGTTGTTGAGAGAGATCTCTCTCTTTTCCTCCTCCTCCGTTGTTGTTGTTGAGAGAGATCTCTCTCTTTTCCTCCTCTCCGTTGTTGTTGTTGTGAGAGAGATCTCTCTCTTTTCCTCCTCCTCCGTTGTTGTTGTTGAGAGAGCAGATCTCTCTCTTTTCCTCCTCCTCCGTTGTTGTTGTTGAGAGAGATCTCTCTCTTTTCCTCCTCCTCCGTTGTTGTTGTTGAGAGAGATCTCTCTCTTTCCTCCTCCTCCGTTGTTGTTGTTGAGAGAGATCTCTCTCTTTTCCTCCTCCTCCGTTGTTGTTGTTGAGAGAGATCTCTCTCTTTTCCTCCTCCTCCGTTGTTGTTGTTGAGAGAGATCTCTCTCTTTTCCTCCTCCTCCGTTGTTGTGTTGAGAGAGATCTCTCTCTTTTCCTCCTCCTCCGTTGTTGTTGTTGAGAGAGATCTCTCTCTTTTCCTCCTCCTCCGTTTGTTGTTGAGAGAGAGATCTCTCTCTTTTCCTCCTCCTCGGTTGTTGTTGTTGAGAGAGATCTCTCTCTTTTCCTCCTCCTCCGTTGTTGTTGTTGAGAGAGATCTCTCTCTTTTCCTCCTCCTCCGTTGTTGTTGTTGAGAGAGATCTCTCTCTTTTCCTCCTCCTCTCGTTGTTGTTGTTGAGAGAGATCTCTCTCTTTTTCCTCCTCCTACGTTGTTGTTGTTGAGAGAGATCTCTCTCTTTTCCTCCTCCTCCGTTGTTGTTGTTGAGAGAGATCTCTCTCTTTTCCTCCTCCTCCGTTGTTGTTGTTGAGAGAGATCTCTCTCTTTTCCTCCTCCTCCGTTGTTGTTGTTGAGAGATTCTCTCTCTTTTCCTCTCCTCCTCACGTTGTTGTGTTGAGAGAGATCTCTCTCTTTTCTCCTCCTCCGTTGTTGTTGTTGAGAGAGATCTCTCTCTTTTCCTCCTCCTCCGTTGTTGTTGTTGAGAGAGATCTCTCTCTTTTTCCTCCTCCTCCGTTGTTGTTGTTGAGAGAGATCTCTCTCTTTTCCTCCTCCTCCGTTGTTGTTGTTGAGAGAGATCTCTCTCTTTTCCTCCTCCTCCGTTGTTGTTGTTGATGTGAGAGATCTCTCTCTTTTCCTCCTCCTCCGTTGGTTGTTGTTGAGAGAGATCTCTCTCTTTTTCCTCCTCCTCCGTTGTTGTTGTTGAGAGAGATCTCTCTCTTTTCCTCCTCCTCCGTTGTTGTTGTTGAGAGAGATCTCTCTCTTTTCCTCCTCCTCCGTTGTTGTTGTTGAGAGAGATCTCTCTCTTTTCCTCCTCCTCCTCGTTGTTGTTGTTGAGAGAGATCTCTCTCTTTTCCTCCTCCTCCGTTGTTGTTGTTGAGAGAGATCTCTCTCTTTTCCTCCTCCTCCGTTGTTGTTGTTGAGAGAGATCTCTCTCTTTTCCTCCTCCTCCGTTGTTGTTGTTGAGAGAGATCTCTCTCTTTTCCTCCTCCTCCGTTGTTGTTGTTGAGAGAGTCTCTCTTCTCTTTTCTCCTCCTCCGTTGTTGTTGTTGAGAGAGATCTCTCTCTTTTCCTCCTCCTCCGTTGTTGTTGTTGAGAGAGATCTCTCTCTTTTTCCTCCTCCCTCCGTTGTTGTTGGTTGAGCAGAGACTCTCTCTCTTTTCCTCCTCCTCCGTTGTTGTTGTTGAGAGAGATCTCTCTCTTTTCCTCCTCCTCCGTTGTTGTTGTTGAGAGAGATCTCTCTCTTTTCCTCCTCCTCCGTTGTTGTTGTTGAGAGAGATCTCTCTCTTTTCCTCCTCCTCCGTTGTTGTTGTTGAGAGAGATCTCTCTCTTTTCCTCCTCCTCAGTTGTTGTTGTTGAGAGAGATCTCTCTCTTTTCCTCCTCCTCCGTTGTTGTTGTTGAGAGAGATCTCTCTCTTTTCCTCCTCCTCCGTTGTTGTTGTTGTTGAGAGAGTTCTCTCTCTTTTCCTCCTCTCCGTTGTTGTTGTTGAGAGAGTGATCTCTCTCTTTTCCTCCTCCTCCGTTGTTGTTGTTGAGAGAGATCTCTCTCTTTTCCTCCTCCTCCGTTGTTGTTTGTTGAGAGAGATCTCTCTCTTTTCCTCCTCCTCTCCGTTGTTGTTGTTGTGAGAGAGATCTCTCTCTTTTCCTCCTCCTCCGTTGTTGTTGTTGTGAGAGAGATCTCTCTCTTTTCCTCCTCCTCCGTTGTTGTTGTTGAGAGAGATCTCTCTCTTTTCCTCCTCCTCCGTTGTTGTTGGTTGAGAGAGATCTCTCTCTTTTCATCCTCTCCTCCGTTGTTGTTGTTGAGAGAGATCTCTCTCTTTTCCTCCTCCTCCGTTGGTTGTTGTTGAGAGAGATCTCTCTCTTTCCTCCTCCTCCGTTGTTGTTGTTGAGAGAGATCTCTCTCTTTTCCTCTCCTCCGTTGTTGTTGCTTGAGAGAGATCTCTCTCTTTTCCTCCTCCTCCGTTGTTGTTGTTGAGAGAGATCTCTCTCTTTTCCTCCTCCCTCCGTTGTTGTTGTTGAGAGAGATCTCTCTCTTTTTCTCCTCCTCCTCCGTTGTTGTTGTTGAGACGAGATCTCTCTCTTTTCCTCCTCCTCCGTTGTTGTTGTTGAGAGAGATCTCTCTCTTTTCCTCCTCCTCCGTTGTTGTTGTTGAGAGAGATCTCTCTTTTCCTCCTCCTCCGTTGTTGTTGTTGAGAGAGATCTCTCTCTTTTCCTCCTCCTCCGTTGTTGTTGTTGAGAGGAGATCTCTCTCTTTTCCTCCTCCTCCGTTGTTGTTGTTGAGGAGAGATCTCTCTCTTTTCCTCCTCCTCCGTTGTTGTTGTTGAGAGAGATCTCTCTCTTTTCCCTCCTCATCCGTTGTTGTTGTTGAGAGAGATCTCTCTCTTTTCCTCCTCCTCCGTTGTTTGTTGTGTTGAGAGAGATCTCTCTCTTTTCCTCCTCCTCCGTTGTTGTTGTTGAGAGAGATCTCTCTCTTTTCCTCCTCCTCCGTTGTTGTTGTTGAGGAGTGATCTCTCTCTTTTCCTCCTCCTCCGTTGTTGTTGTTGAGAGAGATCTCTCTCTTTTCCTCCTCCTCCGTTGTTGTTGTTGAGAGAGATCTCTCTCTCTTTTCTCCTCCTCCGTTGTTGTTGTTGTTGAGAGAGATCTCTCTCTTTTCTCCTCCTCCGTTGTTGTTGTTGAGAGAGAGATCTCCTCTTTTCCTCCTCCTCCGTTGTTGTTGTTGAGAGAGATCTCTCTCTCTTTCCTCCTCCTCCGTTGTTGTTGTTGAGAGAGATCTCTCTCTTTTCCTCCTCCTCCGTTGTTGTTGTTGAGAGAGATCTCTCTCTTTTCCTCCTCCTCCGTTGTTGTTGTTGAGAGAGATCTCTCTCTTTTCCTCCTCCTCCGTTGTTGTTGTTGAGAGAGATCTCTTCTTTTCCTCCTCCTCCGTTGTTGTTGTTGAGAGAGATCTCTCTCTTTTCCTCCTCCTCCGTTGTGTTGTTGGAGAGAGATCTCTCTCTTTTTCCCTCCTCCTCCGTTGTTGTTGTTGAGAGAGATCTCTCTCTTTTCCTCCTCCTCCGTTGTTGTTGTTGAGAGAGATCTCTCTCTTTTCCTCCTCCTCCGTTGTTGTTGTTGAGAGAGATCTCTCTCTTTTCCTCCTCCTCCGTTGTTGTTGTTGAGAGAGATCTCTCTCTTTTCCTCCTCCTCCGTTGTTGTTGTTGAGAGAGT
>JAOANR010000078.1:5000-10000 GCA_030278955.1 Hygrophila difformis | reverse complement strand
CCCCCCCCCCCCCCCCCCCCCCCCCCCCCCCCCCCCCCCCCCCCCCCCCCCCCCCCCCCCCCCCCCCCCCCCCCCCCCCCCCCCCCCCCCCCCCCCCCCCCCCCCCCCCCCCCCCCCCCCCCCCCCCCCCCCCCCCCCCCCCCCCCCCCCCCCCCCCCCCCCCCCCCCCCCCCCCCCCCCCCCCCCCCCCCCCCCCCCCCCCCCCCCCCCCCCCCCCCCCCCCCCCTCCCCCCCCCCCCCCCCCCCCCCCCCCCCCCCCCCCCCCCCCCCCCCCCCCCCCCCCCCCCCCCCCCCCCCCCCCCCCCCCCCCCCCCCCCCCCCCCCCCCCCCCCCCCCCCTCCCCCCCCCCCCCCCCCCCCCCCCCCCCCCCCCCCCCCCCCCCCCCCCCCCCCCCCCCCCCCCCCCCCCCCCCCCCCCCCCCCCCCCCCCCCCCCCCCCCCCCCCCCCCCCCCCCCCCCCCCCCCCCCCCCCCCCCCCCCCCCCCCCCCCCCCCCCCCCCCCCCCCCCCCCCCCCCCCCCCCCCCCCCCCCCCCCCCCCCCCCCCCCCCCCCTCCCCCCCCCCCCCCCCCCCCCCCCCCCCCCCCCCCCCCCCCCCCCCCCCCCCCCCCCCCCCCCCCCCCCCCCCCCCCCCCCCCCCCCCCCCCCCCCCCCCCCCCCCCCCCCCCCCCCCCCCCCCCCCCCCCCCCCCCCCCCCCACCCCCCCCCCCCCCCCCCCCCCCCCCCCCCCCCTCCCCCCCCCCCCCCCCCCCCCCCCCCCCCCCCCCCCCCCCCCCCCCCCCCCCCCCCCCCCCCCCCTCCCCCCCCCCCCCCCCCCCCCCCCCCCCCCCCCCCCCCCCCCCCCCCCCCCCCCCCCCCCCCCCCCCCCCCCCCCCCCCCCCCCCCCCCCCCCCCCCCCCCCCCCCCCCCCCCCCCCCCCCCCCTCCCCCCCCCCCCCCCCCCCCCCCCCCCCCCCCCCCCCCCCCCCCCCCCCCCCCCCCCCCCCCCCCCCCCCCCCCCCCCCCCCCCCCCCCCCCCCCCCCCCCCCCCCCCCCCCCCCCCCCCCCCCCCCCCCCCCCCCCCCCCCTCCCCCCCCCCCCCCCCCCCCCCCCCCCCCCCCCCCCCCCCCCCCCCCCCCCCCCCCCCCCCCCCCCCCCCCCCCCCCCCCCCCCCCCCCCCCCCCCCCCCCCCCCCCCCCCCCCCCCCCCCCCCCCCCCCCCCCCCCCCCCCCCCCCCCCCCCTCCCCCCCCCCCCCCCCCCCCCCCCCCCCCCCCCCCCCCCCCCCCCCCCCCCCCCCCCCCCCCCCTCCCCCCCCCCCCCCCCCCCCCCCCCCCCCCCCCCCCCCCCCCCCCCCCCCCCCCCCCCCCCCCCCCCCCCCCCCCCCCCCCCCCCCCCCCCCCCCCCCCCCCCCCCCCCCCCCCCCCCCCCCCCCCCCCCCCCCCCCCCCCCCCCCCCCCCCCCCCCCCCCCCCCCCCCCCCCCCCCCCCCCCCCCCCCCCCCCCCCCCCCCCCCCCCCCCCCCCCCCCTCCCCCCCCCCCCCCCCCCCCCCCCCCCCCCCCCCCCCCCCCCCCCCCCCCCCCCCCCCCCCCCCCCCCCCCCCCCCCCCCCCCCCCCCCCCCCCCCCCCCCCCCCCCCCCCCCCCCCCCCCCCCCCCCCCCCCCCCCCCCCCCCCCCCCCCCCCCCCCCCCCCCCCCCCCCCCCCCCCCCCCCCCCCCCCCCCCCCCCCCCCCCCCCCCCCCCCCACCCCCCCCCCCCCCCCCCCCCCCCCCCCCCCCCCCCCCCCCCCCCCCCCCCCCCCCCCCCCCCCCCCCCCCCCCCCCCCCCCCCCCCCCCCCCCCCCCCCCCCCCCCCCCCCCCCCCCCCCCCCCCCCCCCCCCCCCCCCCCCCCCCCCCCCCCCCCCCCCCCCCCCCCCCCCCCCCCCCCCCCCCCCCCCCCCCCCCACCCCCCCCCCCCCCCCCCCCCCCCCCCCCCCCCCCCCCCCCCCCCCCCCCCCCCCCCCCCCCCCCCCCCCCCCCCCCCCCCCCCCCCCCCCCCCCCCCCCCCCCCCCCCCCCCCCCCCCCCCCCCCCCCCCCCCCCCCCCCCCCCCCCCCCCCCCCCCCCCCCCCCCCCCCCCCCCCCCCCCCCCCCCCCCCCCCCTCCCCCCCCCCCCCCCCCCCCCCCCCCCCCCCCCCCCCCCCCCCCCCCCCCCCCCCCCCCCCCCCCCCCCCCCCCCCCCCCCCCCCCCCCCCCCCCCCCCCCCCCCCCCCCCCCCCCCCCCCCCCCCCCCCCCCCCCCCCCCCCCCCCCCCCCCCCCCCCCCCCCCCCCCCCCCCCCCCCCCCCCCCCCCCCCCCCCCCCCCCCCCCCCCCCCCCCCCCCCCCCCCCCCCCCCCCCCCCCCCCCCCCCCCCCCCCCCCCCCCCCCCCCCCCCCCCCCCCCCCCCCCCCCCCCCCCCCCCCCCCCCCCCCCCCCCCCCCCCCCCCCCCCCCCCCCCCCCCCCCCCCCCCCCCCCTCCCCCCCCCCCCCCCCCCCCCCCCCCCCCCCCCCCCCCCCCCCCCCCCCCCCCCCCCCCCCCCCCCCCCCCCCCCCACCCCCCCCCCCCCCCCCCCCCCCCCCCCCCCCCCCCCCCCCCCCCCCCCCCCCCCCCCCCCCCCCCCCCCCCCCCCCCCCCCCCCCCCCCCCCCCCCCCCCCCCCCCCCCCCCCCCCCCCCCCCCCCCACCCCCCCCCCCCCCCCCCCCCCCCCCCCCCCCCCCCCCCCCCCCCCCCCCCCCCCCCCCCCCCCCCCCCCCCCCCCCCCCTCCCCCCCCCCCCCCCCCCCCCCCCCCCCCCCCCCCCCCCCCCCCCCCCCCCCCCCCCCCCCCCCCCCCCCCCCCCCCCCCCCCCCCCCCCCCCCCCCCCCCCCCCCCCCCCCCCCCCTCCCCCCCCCCCCCCCCCCCCCCCCCCCCCCCTCCCCCCCCCCCCCCCCCCCCCCCCCCCCCCCCCCCCCCCCCCCCCCCCCCCCCCCCCCACCCCCCCCCCCCCCCCCCCCCCCCCCCCCCACCCCCCCCCCCCCCCCCCCCCCCCCCCCCCCCCCCCCCCCCCCCCCCCCCCCCCCCCCCCCCCCCCTCCCCCCCCCCCCCCCCCCCCCCCCCCCCCCCCCCCCCCCCCCCCCCCCCCCCCCCCCCCCCCCCCCCCCTCCCCCCCCCCCCCCCCCCCCCCCCCCCCCCCCCCCCCCCCCCCCCCCCCCCCCCCCCCCCCCCCCCCCCCCCCCCCCCCCCCCCCCCCCCCCCCCCCCCCCCCCCCCCCCCCCCCCCCCCCCCCCCCCCCCCCCCCCCCCCCCCCCCCCCCCCCCCCCCCCCCCCCCCCCCCCCCCCCCCCCCCCCCCCCCCCCCCCCCCCCCCCCCCCCCCCCCCCCCCCCCCCCCCCACCCCCCCCCCCCCCCCCCCCCCCCCCCCCCCCCCCCCCCCCCCCCCCCCCCCCCCCCCCCCCCCCCCCCCCCCCCCCCCCCCCCCCCCCCCCTCCCCCCCCCCCCCCCCCCCCCCCCCCCCCCCCCCCCCCCCCCCCCCCCCCCCCCCCCCCCCCCCCCCCCCCCCCCCCCCCCCCCCCCCCCCCCCCCCCCCCCCCCCCCCCCCCCCCCCCCCCCCCCCCCCCCCCCCCCCCCCCCCCCCCCCCCCCCCCCCCCCCCCCCCCCCCCCCCCCCCCCCCCCCCCCCCCCCCCCCCCCCCCCCCCCCCCCCCCCCCCCCCCCCCCCCCCCCCCCCCCCCCCCCCCCCCCCCCCCCCCCCCCCCCCCCCCCCCCCCCCCCCCCCCCCCCCCCCCCCCCCCCCCCCCCCCCCCCCCCCCCCCCCCCCCCCCCCCCCCCCCCCCCCCCCCCCCCCCCCCCCCCCCCCCCCCCCCCCCCCCCCCCCCCCCCCCCCCCCCCCCCCCCCCCCCCCCCCCTCCCCCCCCCCCCCCCCCCCCCCCCCCCCCCCCCCCCCCCCCCCCCCCCCCCCCCCCCCCCCCCCCCCCCCCCCCCCCCCCCCCCCCCCCCCCCCCCCCCCCCCCCCCCCCCCCCCCCCCCCCCCCCCCCCCCCCCCCCCCCCCCCCCCCCCCCCCCCCCCCCCCCCCCCCCCCCCCCCCCCCCCCCCCCCCCCCCCCCCCCCCCCCCCCCCCCCCCCCCCCCCCCCCCCCCCCCCCCCCCCCCCCCCCCCCCCCCCCCCCCCCCCCCCCCCCCCCCCCCCCCCCCCCCCCCCCCCCCACCCCCCCCCCCCCCCCCCCCCCCCCCCCCCCCCCCCCCCCCCCCCCCCCCCCCCCCCCCCCCCCCCCCCCCCCCCCCCCCCCCCCCCCCCCCCCCCCCCCCCCCCCCCCCCCCCCCCCCCCCCCCCCCCCCCCCCCCCCCCCCCCCCCCCCCCCCCCCCCCCCCCCCCCCCCCCCACCCCCCCCCCCCCCCCCCCCCCCCCCCTCCCCCCCCCCCCCCCCCCCCCCCCCCCCCCCCCCCCCCCCCCCCCCCCCCCCCCCCCCCCCCCCCCCCCCCCCCCCCCCCCCCCCCCCCCCCCCCCCCCCCCCCCCCCCCCCCCCCCCCCCCCCCCCCCCCCCCCCCCCTCCCCCCCCCCCCCCCCCCCCCCCCCCCCCCCCCCCCCCCCCCCCCCCCCCCCCCCCCCCCCCCCCCCCCCCCCCCCCCCCCCCCCCCCCCCCCCCCCCCCCCCCCCCCCCCCCCCCCCCCCCCCCCCCCCCCCCCCCCCCCCCCCCCCCCCCCCCCCCCCCCCCCCCCCCCCCCCCCCCCCCCCCCCCCCACCCCCCCCCCCCCCCCCCCCCCCCCCCCCCCCCCCCCCCCCCCCCCCCCCCCCTCCCCCCCCCCCCCCCCCCCCCCCCCCCCCCCCCCCCCCCCCCCCCCCCCCCCCCCCCCCCCCCCCCCCCCCCCCCCCCCCCCCCCCCCCCCTCCCCCCCCCCCCCCCCCCCCCCCCCCCCCCCCCCCCCCCCCCCCCCCCCCCCCCCCCCCCCCCCCCCCCCCCCCCCCCCCCCCCCCCCCCCCCCCCCCCCCCCCCCCCCCCCCCTCCCCCCCCCCCCCCCCCCCCCCCCCCCCCCCC
>JAOANR010000077.1:0-15798 GCA_030278955.1 Hygrophila difformis | reverse complement strand
CCAGTCAGCAAAGCAGTGTCTGTTAGGTGGTATGTCGGTAAAACGGTGCCTATCGGGTGGCCTGTCAGGTGGTATGTCGGTAAAACAGTGCTCGTCGGGTGGCCCATCGGTAAAACGGTGCCCGTCAGGTCGCCTGTCAGTAAAATAGTGGCCTTCGAGTGTTCTGTCGGTAAAACGGTACCCGTCGGGGGGCCTGTCAATAAAACGTTACCCGTCTGGTGGCCTGTCGTTAAACAGTGCCCGTCGGGGGCCTGTCAGTAAAACGATGCCCGTCGGGTGGCCTGTCGGTGAAACGGTACCCGTCGGGGGTATTTCGGTAAAACGGTGCCTGTCGGGTCGCTTTTCCGTAAAACGGTGGCCGTCGAGTGGCCACTCGGTAAAACGGTGCCCCTCGGTGGTCTGTCAGTAAAACAGTGCCCGTCGGGTGGCCTGTCGGTAAAACGGTGCCCGTCGGGGGTATTTCGGTAGAACGGTGCCCGTCGGGTGGGCTGTCGACAAAACAGTACCCGTTGGGTGGTATGTCGGTTAAACGGTGCCCGTCGTGGTATTTCGGTAAAACTGTGCCCGTCGGGTGGCCTGTCGGTAGAACAGTGCCCGTCGGGTGGCCTGTCGGCAAAACAGTGCCCGTCGGGTGGTATGTCGGTTAAACAGTGCCCGTCGGGTGGTATGTCGGCATAACGGTGCCCGTCGAATGGTATATCGGTAAAACGGTGCCCTTCGGGTGGCCTATCGGTAAAACGGTGCCTGTCGGGGGCATATCGGTAAAACGGTGCCCGTTGGGTGGCCTGTCTCTAAAACGGTGCCCCTTGGGTGGCCTATCGGTAAAACGGTGCCCGTCGGTGGCCTGCCAGTAAAACGGTACCCGTCGGGTGGCCTGTCGCTAAAACGGTGCCTGTCAGAGATATTTCGGTAAAATGGTGCCCGTCGGGTCGCCTGTCTGTAAAACGGTGGCTGTCGAGTGGCCTGTCGATAAAACGGTGCCCGTCGGGGGCATTTCGGTAAAACGTTGCCCGTCGGGTGGCCTGTCGGTAAAAACGGTCCCTGTCGGGTGGCCTGTCGTAAAACGGTGCCCGTCGAGGGTATTTCGGTAAAACGGTGTCCATTAAACGGAGCCCGTCGTGGTATTTCGGTAAAACTATGCCCGTCGGGTGGCCTGTCGGTAGAACAGTGCCCGTCGGGTCGCCTGTCGGCAAAACAGTGCCCGTCGGGTGGTATGTCGGTTAAACGGTGCTCGTCGGGGGTATTTCGATAAAACGGTGGCCGTCGGGTGGCCTGTGATTAAAACGGTACCCTTCCGGTGGCCTGTCGGCATAACGGTGCCCGTCGGGTGGTATGTCGGTAAAACGGTGCCTGTCGGGTGGCCCGTCGATAAAACGGTGCCCGTCGGGTGGCCTGTCGGTAAAACGGTGCCTGTTGGGGGCGTTACGGTAAAACGGTGCCCTTCGGGTGGCCTATCGGTAAAACGGTGCCTGTCGGGGGCATTTCGGTAAAACGGTGCCCATTGGGTGGCCTGTCTCTAAAACGGTGCCCCTCGGGTGGCCTGTCGGTAAAACGGTGCCTGTCAGGGATATTTCGGTAAAATGGTGCCCGTTGGGTCGCCTGTCTGTAAAACGGTGGCCGTCGAGTGGCCCGTCGATAAAATGGTGCCCGTCCGGGGCATTTCGGTAAAACGATGCCTGTCGGGTGGCCTGTCGATAAAATGGTGCCTGTCGGGTGGCCTGTCGTAAAACGGTGCCCGTCGAGGGTATTTCGGTAAAACGGTGTCCGTCAGGTGGCCTATCAGTAAAACGGTGCCCTTCGGGTGGTCTGTCGGTGAAACGGTGCTCATCGGGGGTATTTCGGTAAAACGGTGCCCGTCCGGTCGCCTGTCAGTAAAACGGTGGCTGTCGAGTGGCCTGTCGGCACCGACGGGCACTATTTATCGACGGGCCACCCGACGGGCACCGTTTACCGATATACCACCCGTCGGGCACTGTTTTGCCGACAGGCCACCCGATGGGCACCGTTTTACCGATTTGCCCGACTGGCACCATTTTACCGACATGCAACCCTGCGAGCACCGTTTTACCGACAGGCCACTCGACGGGCACCGTATTACCGAAATACCCCCGACGGGCACAGTTTTACTGAGAGGCCACACGACGGGCACTGTTTTGCCGATAGGCCACCTGACGGGCACCGTTTTACCGACATGCCTGACGGGCACCATTTTCCCAAGAGGCCACCCTATAGGCACCGTTTTACTGACAGGCCACCCGACGGACACTGTTTTACTGACAGATCATCTCTGACCGGCACTGTTTTGCCGACAGGCCACCCGACGGGCAACGTTTTACCGACATGCCGAACGTGCACCATTTTACCGACAGGCCACCATACGGGCACCGTTTCACCGACAGGCCACCCTACGAGCACCATTTTACCGACAGGCCACAAGACGGGCACCGTATTACCGAAATACCATGACGGGCACCATTTTAGCGAAATACCCCCGACGGGCATCGTTTACCGATAGGCCAGTCGACGGGCACCGTTGTACTGACAGGCCACCCGACGAGCACCGTTTTACCGAAATGCCCCTGACGGGCACCGTTTTACCGACAGGCCACCCGACGGGCACGATTTTATAGACGGGCCACCCGACGGGCACCATTTTACCGACATACCACCCGACGGGCACTGTTTTGCCGATAAGGGTCGGGCATCGTATTACTGACAGGCCACCCGACGGGCACCATTTTACCGAAGTACCCCCGACGGGTACCGTTTTACCGACAGGCCACTCGACGGCCACCGTTTTACTGATAGGCGACCCGACGGGCACCGTTTTACTGAAATACCCCCGACGGGCACCGTTTTACTGACAGGCCACCCGACAGGCACTGTTGTGCCGACAGGCCACCCGAGGGCACCGTTTTACCGAAATGCCCGACGGGCACTATTTTTCCGAAAGGCCACCCTACGGGCACCGTTTTACCGAAATGCCCGACGGGCACTATTTTTCCGAAAGGCCACCCAACGGGCACCGTTTTACTGACAGACTACCCGACGGGCACCGTTTTACCGAAATACACCCGACGGGCACCGTTTTACCGATTTGCCCGACTGGCACCATTTTACCTACCGAAATACCCCCGACGGGCACCGTTTTACTGATAGGCCACCCGACGAGCAGAGTTTTACCGAAATGCCCCCGACGGGCACCGTATTACCGACAGTCCACCCTACGGGCACCATTTTACCGACATACCACCCGACGGGCACTATTTTGTCGATAGGGGTCGGGCATCGTTTTACTGACAGGCCACCCGACAGGCACCATTATACCGAAATACCCCCGAGAGGTACCGTTTTACCGACAGGCCACTCGACGGCCACCGTTTTACTGATAGGCGACCCGACGGGCACCGTTTTACTGAAATACCACCAACTGGCACCGTTTTACCGACAGGCCACCCGACGGGCACTGTTGTGCCGACAGGCCACCCGAGGGCCCCCTTTTACCGACATGCCCGACGGGCAACATTTTCCCGAAAGGCCACCCTACGGGAACCGTTTTACCGACAGGCCGCCCGACGGACACCGCTTTACTGACAGACCACCCGACGCGCACCATTTTACCGAAATACCCCCGACGGGCACCGTTTTAACGACAGGCCACCTGACGGGCACTGTTTTGCCGACAGGCCACCCGACGGGCAACGTTTTACCGACATGTCCAACGTGCACCATTTTACCGACAGGCCACCATACGGGCACCGTTTCACCGACAGGCCACCCTACGAGCACCGTTTTACCGACAGGCCACTGAGCACCGTATTACCTAAATACCCTGACGGGCACCGTTTTACCCAATACCCCCGACGGGCACCGTTTACCGACATGCCACCAGACGGGCACCGTATTACCCACAGGCCACCCGACGGGCACCGTTTTACGGACGGGCCACCCGATGAGTACCGTTTTACCGAAATGCCCCTAACGGGCACCGTTTTACCGACAGGCCACCCGACGGGCACTATTTTATCGACAGGCCACCCGACAGGCACCGTTTTACCGACATACCACCCGACGGGCACTGTTTTGCCGACAGGCCACCCGACGGGCATCGTTTTACTAACAGGCCACCCGACGGGCACCATTTTACCGAAATACCCCCGACTGGTACCGTTTTACTGACAGGCCACCCGACGGGCGTTGTTTTGCCGACAGGCCACCCGACGGGCACCGTTTTACCGACATGCCCGACGGGCACCACTTTCCTGAAACGCCACCCTACGAGCACCGTTTTTTTACCGACAGGCCACCCGACGGGCACCGTTTTACTGACAGACCACCCGACGGGCACCGTTTTTATCGAAATGCTCCCGACGGGCAACGTTTTACCGACAAGCCACCTGACGGGCACTGTTTTGTCGAAAGGCCACCCGACAGGCAACGTTTTACCGACATGCCCAACGTGCACCATTTTACCGACAGGCCACCATACGGACACCGTTTCACCGACAGGCCACCCGACGGACAAAGTTTACCGAGAGGCCACCATACGGGCTTTGTTTTACCGACAGGCCACCCGACGGGCTTTGTTTTACCGACAGGCCACCCCGACTGGTACCGTTTTACTGACAGGCCACCCGACGGGCTTTGTTTTACCGACAGGCCACCCGACGGCCAACGTTTTTTACCGACATTCCCAACGAGCACCATTTTACCGACAGGCTACCATACGGGCACCATTTCACCGACAGGCGACCCTACCGGCACCGTTTTACTGACAGGCCTCCCGACGGGCACCATTTTCCCGAGAGGCCACCCTACGGGCACCGCTTTACTGACCCGGCCATCCGACGAGCACCATTTTACCGAAATACCCCCGACGGCACCGTTTTACCGACAGGCCACCTGACGGGCACTATTTTACCGACAGGCCACCCGACGGGCACGGTTTTACGGTAATACCCCCGAC
This sequence comes from Hygrophila difformis, assembly GCA_030278955.1. Taxonomy (NCBI): domain Eukaryota; kingdom Viridiplantae; phylum Streptophyta; class Magnoliopsida; order Lamiales; family Acanthaceae; genus Hygrophila; species Hygrophila difformis. Next base: position 10,832 of record JAOANR010000077.1, on the reverse strand, counting down.
GGGCACCGTCCACCATAGGGGTACCGTTTCACCGACAGCCACCCTACGGGCACTGTTTTACCGACAGGCCACCCGACGGGCACCGTTTTACTGACAGGCCACCCGACGGGTACCGTTTTACAGAGATACCCCCGACGGGCACCGTTTTACCGACAGGCCACCTGACGGGCACTGTTTTGCCGAAAGGCCACCTGACGGGCACTGTTTTGCCGACAGGCCACCCGACGGATAACGTTTTACCGACATGCCCAATGGGCACCGTTTTACAGACAGCCCACCATGCGGGCACCGTTTCACCGACAGGCCACCCAACAAGCACCGTTTTACCGAAAGACCACCCGACGGGCACCGTATTACCGAAATACCCTGACGGACACCGTTTTACCGAAATACCCCCAACGGGCACCGTTTACCGAGAGGCCACCATACGGGGACCGTATTACCCACAGGCCACCCGACGGGCACCGTTTTACTGACAGGCCACCCGACGAGCACCGTTTTACCAAAATGCCCCCGACGGGCACCGTGTTACCGACAGGCCACCCGACGGCCACCATTTTATCGACGGGCACCTGACATGTACCATTTTACAGACATACCACCCGACATGCACTGTTTTGCCGACAGGCCACCTGACTGGCACCGTTTTACTAACAGGCCACTCGACGGGCACCATTTTACCGAAATACCCCCGACGGGTACCGTTTTACCGACATGCCACTCGACGACCACCTTTTTACTGACAAGCGACCCGACGGGTACAGTTTTACCCAAATACCCCCGACGGGCACCGTTTCACGTACAGGCCACCCGTCGGGCATCGTTTTACTGACAGGCCCCCCGATTGGCAAAGTTTTACCGAAATGCCCCCAATGGGCACTGTTTTACCGACAGGCCAACGACGGGCACTATTTTATCGACGGGCCACCCGACGGGCATCGTTTACCGATATACCACCCGTCGGGCATTGTTTTGCCGAAAGGACACCCGACGGGCAACGTTTTACCAACATGCCCAATGTGCACCATTTTACCGACAGGCCACCATACGGACACCGTTTCGCCGAAAGGCCACCCTACGAGCACCGTTTTACCGGTAGGCCACCCGACGGGCACCGTATTAGCGAAATACCCTGACGGGCACCGTATTACCGACAGACCACCCGACAGGCACCGTTTTACTGACAAGCCACCCGACGTGCATCTTTTTACCGAAATGCCCCCGTCGGGCACCATTCTACCGACAGACCACCCGACGGGCACCGTTTTATCGACGGGCCACCCGGCGGGCACTGTTTTACCGCCATACCACCCGACGGGCACTGTCTTGCCGAAAGGCCACCCGACGGGCACCATTTTACTGACAGGCCACCCGACGGGCACTGTTTTACCGAAATAACCCCCCGACGGGCACCGTTTTACCGACAGGCTACCTGTCGGGCACTGTTTTGCCGACAGGCCACCCGACGGGCACCGTTTGACCGATTTGCCCGACTGGCACCATTTTACCGACATGCAACCCTGCGAGCACCATTTTGCCGACAGGCCACCCGACGGGCACCGTTTTACCGAAATACCCCCGACGGGCACTGTTTTGCCGACAGGCCACCCGACGGGCATCGTTTACTACCAGGCCACCTGACGGGCACCATTTTACCGAAATACCCCCGACTGGTACCGTTTTATTGACATGCCACCCGACGGGCACTGTTTTGCCGACAGGCCACCCGACGGGCACAGTTTTACCGACATGCCCGACGGGCACCACTTTCCTGAAACGCCACCCTACGAGCACCGTTTTACCGAGAGGCCACCCGACGGGCACCGTTTTACCGAAATGCCCCCGACGGGCAACGTTTTACCGACAAGCTACCTGACGGGCACTGTTGTGTCGACAGGCCACCCGACAGGCAATGTTTTACCGACATGCCCAACGTGCACCATTTTACCGACAGGCCACCATACGGACACCGATTCACCGACAGGCCACCCTACGAGCACCGTTTTACCGGCAGGAGACCCGACGGGCACCGTATTACCGAAATACCCTGACCGGCACCGTATTACCGACAGGCCACCCAACAGGCACCGTTTTACTGACAAGCCACCCGACGTGCATCTTTTTACCGAAATGCCCCCGATGGGCACCGTTCTACCGACGGGCACTGTTTTATCGACGGGCCACCCAACAGGCACAGTTTTACCGCCATACCACCCGACGAGCATTGTTTTGCCGAAAGGCCACCCGACGGGCACCGTTTTACTGACAGGCCACCCGACGGGCACCGTTTTACCGAAATACCCCCGACGGGCACCGTTTTACCGACAGGCCACCTGACGGGCACTGTTTTGCCGACAGGCCACCCGAAGGCCAACGTTTTTTTACCGACATGCCCAACGAGCACCATTTTACCGACATGCCACCATACGGGCACCATTTCACCGACAGGCCACCCTACCGGCACCGTTTTACTGACAGGCCACCCGACGGGCACCCTTTTCCCGATAGGCCACCCTACGGTCACCGTTTTACTGACCCGGCCACCCGACGAGCACCATTTTACCGAAATACCCCCGATGGGCACCGTTTTACCGACAGGCCACCTGACGGGCACTATTTTACCGACAGGCCACCCGACGGGCACGGTTTTACAGAAATACCCCCGACGGGCACCGTCCACCATACGGGCACCGTTTCACCGACAGCCACCCTACAGTCACCGTTTTACCGACAGTTCACCCGACGGGCACCGTTTTACAGAAATACCCCCGACGGGCACCGTTTTACCGACAGGCCACCTGACGGGCACTGTTTTGCCGACAGGCCACCCAACAGGCACCGTTTTATCGACAGCCCACCATGCGGGCACCGTTTCACCGACAGGCCACCCAACAGGCACCGTTTTACCGAAAGACCACCCGACGGGCACCGTATTACCGAAATACTCTGACGGGCACCGTTTTACCGAAATACCGAAAGACCACCCGACGGGCATCATTTTATCGACGGGCACCTAACATGTACCGTTTTACCGATATACAACCCGACATGCACTGTTTTGCCGACAGGCCACCTAACAGGCACAGTTTTACTAACAGGCCACTCGACGGGCACCATTTTACCGAAATACCCCCGACGGGTACCGTTTTACCGACAGGCCACTCGACGGCCACCTTTTTACTGACAGGCGACCTGACGGGTACCGTTTTACCGAAATACCCCCGACGGGCACCGTTTCACGGACAGGCCACCCGACGGGCACCGTTTTACTGACACGCCCCCCGACGGGCAAAGTTTTACCGAAATGCCCCCAATGGACACTGTTTTACCGACAGGCCAACGACGGGCACTATTTTATCGACGGGCCACCCGACGGGCACCGTTTACCGATATACCACCCGTCGGGCACTGTTTTGCCGACAGGACACCCGACGGGCAACGTTTTACCGACATGCCCAATGTGGACCATTTTACCGACAGGCCACCATACGGACACCGTTTCACCGAAAGGCCACTCTACGAGCACCGTCTTACCGGCAGGCCACCCGACGGGCACCGTATTACCGAAATACCCTGACGGGCACCGTATTACCGACAGGCCACCCGACAGGCACCGTTTTACTGACAAGCCACCCGACGTGCATCTTTTTACCGAAATGCCCCCGACGGGCACCATTCTACCGACAGACCACCCGACGGGCACCGTTTTATCGACGGGCCACCCGGCGGGCACCGTTTTACCACCATACCACCCGACGGGCACTGTTTTGCCGAAAGGCCACCCGACGGGCACCGTTTTACTGACAGGCCACCCGACGGGCACTGTTTCACCGAAATAACCCCCCGACGGGCACCGTTTTACCGACAGGCCACCTGACAGGCATTGTTTTGCCGACAGGCCACCCGACGGGCAACATTTTTTACCGACATGCCCAACGGGCACCATTTTACCGACAGGCCACCATACGGGCACCGTTTCACCGACAGGCCACCCTACGGGCACCGTTTTACTGACAGGCCACCCGACGGGCGTGGTTTTACAGAAATACCCCCGACGGGCACCGTCCACCATACGGGCACCGTTTTACCGACAGGCCACCCGACGGGCACCGTTTTACTGACAGGCCACCCGACGGGCACCGTTTTATAGAAATACCCCCGACGGGCAGCGTTTTACCGACAGGCCACCTGATGGGCACTGTTTTGCCGACAGGCCACCTAACGGGCACTGTTTTGCCGACAGGCCACCCGACGGGCACCATTTTACCGAAATACCCCCGACGGGAACCGTTTTACTGACAGGCCACCCGACGGGCACCGTTTTATAGAAATACCCCCGACGGGCAACGTTTTACCGACAGGCCACCTGATGGGCACTGTTTTGCCGACAGGACACCTAACGGGCACTGTTTTACTAATACGCCACTCGACGGGCACCATTTTACCGAAATACCCCCGACGGGTACCGTTTTACCGACAGGCCACTCGACGGCCACCTTTTTACTGACAGGCGACCCGACGGGTACCGTTTTACCGAAATACCCCCGACGGGCACCGTTTCACGGACAGGCCACCCGGCGGGCACCGTTTTACTGACAGGCCCCCCGGCGGGCAAAGTTCTACCGAAATGCCCCCAATGGGCACTGTTTTACCGACAGGCCAACGACGGGCACTATTTTATCGACGGGCCACCCGACGGGCACCGTTTACCGATATACCACCCGCCGGGCACTGTTTTGCCGACAGGACACCCGACGGGCAACGTTTTACCAACATGTCCAATGTGCACCATTCTACCGACAGGCCACCATACGGACACCATTTCACCGAAAGGCCACCCTACGAGCACCGTTTTACCGGCAGGCCACCCGACGGGCACCGTATTACCGAAATACCCTGACGGGCACTGTATTACCGACAGGCCACCCAAAAGGCACCGTTTTACTGACAAGCCACCCGACGTGCATCTTTTTACCGAAATGCTCCCGACGGGCACCGTTTTATCGACGGGCCACCCGGCGGGCACCGCTTTACCGCCATACCACCCGACGGGCACTGTTTTGCCGAAAGGCCACCCGACGGGCACCGTTTTACTGACAGGCCACCCGACGGGCACTGTTTTACCGAAATAACCCCCCGACGGGCACCGTTTTACTGACAGGCCACCTGACAGGCATTGATTTGCCGACAGGCCACCCGACGGGCAACATTTTTTACCGACTTGCCCAACGGGCACCATTTTACCGACAGGCCACCATACGGCCACCGTTTCACCGACAGGCCACCCTACGGGCACCGTTTTACTGACAGGCCACCCGACGGGCGTGGTTTTACAGAAATACCCCCGACGGGCACCGTCCACCATACGGGCACCGTTTCACCGACAGCCACCCTACGGGCACCGTTTTACCGACAGGCCACCCGACGGGCACCGTTTTACTGACAGGCCACCCGACGGGCACCGTTATATAGAAATACCCCCGACGGGCAGCGTTTTACCGACAGGCCACCTGATGGGCACTGTTTTGCCGACAGGCCACCTAACGGGCACTGTTTTGCCAACAGGCCACCCGACGGGCACCGTTTTACTGAAATACCCCCGACGGGCACCGATTTACGGACAGGCCACCCGACGGGCACCGTTTTACTGACAGGCCACCTGATGGGCACTGTTTTGCCGACAGGCCACCCGACGGACAACGTTTTACCGACATGCCCAATAGGCACCGTTTTATCGACAGCCCACCATGCGGGCACCGTTTCACCGACAGGCCACCCAAAAGGCACCGTTTTACCGAAAGACCACCAGACGGGCACCGTAGTACCGAAATACCCTGACGGGCACCGTTTTACCGAAATACCCCCAACGGGCACCGTTTACGTAGAGGCCACCATACGGGCACCGTATTACCCACAGACCACCCGACGGGCACCGTTTTACTGACAGGCCACCCGACGAGCACCGTTTTACCAAAATGCCCCCGTCGGGCACCGTGTTGCCGACAGGCCACCCGATGGGCATCATTTTATCGACGGGCACCTAACATATACCGTTTTACCGACATACCACCCGACATGCACTGTTTTGCCGACAGGCCACCTGACAGGCACCGTTTTACTAATAGGCCACTCGACGGGCACCATTTTACCGAAATACCCCCGACGGGCACCGTTTCACGGACAGGCCACCCGACGGGCACTGTTTTACTGACAGCCCCCCGACGGGCAAAGTTTTACCGAAATGCCCCCAATGGGCACTGTTTTACCGACAGGCCAACGACGGGCAGTATTTTATCGACGGGCCACCCGACGGGCACCGTTTACCGATATACCACCCGTCGGGCACTGTTTTGCCGACAGGACACCCGACGGGCAACGTTTTACCGAAATGCCCAATGTGCACCATTTTACCGACAGGCCACCATACGGACACCGTTTCACCGAAAGGCCACCCGACGGGCACCGTATTACCGAAATACCCTGACGGGCACCGTATTACCGACAGGCCACCCGACAGGCACCGTTTTACTGACAAGCCACCCGACGTGCATCTTTTTACCGAAATGCCCCCGACGGGCACCATTCTACCGACAGACCACCCGATGGGCACCGTTTTATCGACGGGCCACCCGGCCGGCACCGTTTTACCGCCATACCACCCGACGGGCACTGTTTTGCCGAAAGGCCGCCCGACGGGCACCGCTTTACTGACAGGCCACCCGACGGGCACTGTTTTACCGAAATAACCCCCCGACGGGCACCGTTTTATCGACAGGCCACCTGACAGGCATTGTTTTGCCGACAGGCCACCCGACGGGCAACGTTTTACCGACATGCCCAACGTGCACCATTTTACCGACAGGCCACCATACGGGCACCGTTTCACCGACAGGCCACCCTACGAGCACCGTTTTACCGACAGGCCACTGAGCACCATATTACCTACATACCCTGACGGGCACCGTTTTACCCAATACCCCCGACGGGCACCGTTTACCGACAGGCCACCCGACGGACACCGCTTTACTGACAGACCACCCGACGCGCACCATTTTACCGAAATACCCCCGACGGGCACCGTTTTAACGACAGGCCACCTGACGGGCACTGTTTTGCCGACAGGCCACCCGACGGGCAACGTTTTACCGACATGCCCAACGTGCACCATTTTACCGACAGGCCACCATACGGGCACCGTTTCACCGACAGGCCACCCTACGAGCACCGTTTTACCGACAGGCCACTGAGCACTGTATTACCTAAATACCCTGACGGGCACCGTTTTACCCAATACCCCCGACGGGCACCGTTTACCGACATGCCACCAGACGGGCACCGTATTACCCACAGGCCACCCGACGGGCACCGTTTTACGGACGGGCCACCCGACGAGTACCGTTTTATCGAAATGCCCCTAACGGGCACCGTTTTACCGACAGGCCACCCGACGGGCACTATTTTATCGACGGGCCACCCGACGGGCACCGTTTTACCGACATACCACCCGACGGGCACTGTTTTGCCGACAGGCCACCCGACGGGCATCGTTTTACTAACAGGCCACCCGACGGGCACCATTTTACCGAAATACCCCCGACTGGTACCGTTTTACTGACAGGCCACCCGACGGGCTTTGTTTTGCCGACAGGCCACCCGACGGGCACCGTTTTACCGACATGCCCGACGGGCACCACTTTCCTGAACGCCACCCTAAGAGCACCGTTTTTTTACCGACAGGCCACCCGACGGGCACCATTTTACTGACAGACCACCCGACGGGCACTGTTTTTATCGGAATGCCCCCGACGGGCAACGTTTTACCGACAAGCCACCTGACGGGCACTGTTTTGTCGAAAGGCCACCCGACAGGCAACGTTTTACCGAAATACCCCCGACGGGCAACGTTTTACCGACAAGCCACCTGACGGGCACTGTTTTGTCGAAAGGCCACCCGACAGGCAACGTTTTACCGACATGCCCAACGTGCATCATTTTACCGACAGGCCACCATACGGACACCGTTTCACTGACAGGCCACCCGACGGACAACGTTTACCGAGAGGCCACCATACGGGCTTTGTTTTACCGACAGGCCACCCGACGGGCTTTGTTTTACCGACAGGCCACCCCGACTGGTACCGTTTTACTGACAGGCCACCCGACGGGCTTTGTTTTACCGACAGGCCACCCGACGGCCAACGTTTTTTACCGACATTCCCAACGAGCACCATTTTACCGACAGGCTACCATACGGGCACCATTTCACCGACAGGCCACCCTACCGGCACCGTTTTACTGACAGGCCTCCCGACGGGGACCATTTTCCTGAGAGGCCACCCTACGGACACCGTTTTACTGACCCGGCCACCCGACGAGCACCATTTTACCGAAATACCCCCGACGGCACCGTTTTACCGACAGGCCACCTGACGGGCACTATTTTACCGACAGGCCACCCGACGGGCACGGTTTTACGGTAATACCCCCGACGGGCACCGTCCACCATACGGGTACCGTTTCACCGACAGCCACCCTACGGGCACTGTTTTACCGACAGGCCACCCGACGGGCACCGTTTTACTGACATGCCACCCGACGGGTACCGTTTTACAGAGATACCCCCGACGGGCACCGTTTTACCGACAGGCCACCTGACGGGCACTGTTTTGCCGAAAGGCCACCTGACGGGCACTGTTTTGCCGACAGGCCACCCGACGGACAACGTTTTACCGACATGCCCAATGGGCACCGTTTTACAGACAGCCCACCATGCGAGCACCGTTTCACCGACAGGCCACCCAACAAGCACCGTTTTACCGAAAGACCACCCGACGGGCACCGTATTACCGAAATACCCTGACGGACACCGTTTTACCGAAATACCCCCAACGGGCACCGTTTACCGAGAGGCCACCATACGGGGACCGTATTACCCACAGGCCACCCGACGGGCACCGTTTTACTGACAGGCCACCCGACGAGCACCGTTTTACCAAAATGCCCCCGACGGGCACCGTGTTTCCGACAGGCCACCCGACGGCCACCATTTTATCGACGGGCACCTGACATGTACCATTTTACAGACATACCACCCGACATGCACTGTTTTGCCGACAGGCCACCTGACTGGCACCGTTTTACTAACAGGCCACTCGACGGGCACCATTTTACCGAAAATACCCCCGACGGGTACTGTTTTACCAACATGCCACTCGACGACACCTTTTTACTGACAAGCGACCCGACGGGTACCGTTTTACCCAAATACCCCGACGGGCACCGTTTCACGGACAGGCCACCCGACGGGCACCGTTTTACTGACAGGCCCCCCGACTGGCAAAGTTTTACCGAAATGCCCCCAATGGGCACTGTTTTACCGACAGGCCAACGACGGGCACTATTTTATCGACGGGCCACCCGACAGGGCATCGTTTACCGATATACCACCCGTCGGGCACTTGTTTTGCCGAAAGGACACCCGACGGCAACGTTTTACCAACATGCCCAATGTGCACCATTTTACCGACAAGGCCACCATACGGACACCGTTTCACCGAAAGGCCACCCTACGAGCACCGTTTTACCGGTAGGCCACCCGACGGGCACCGTATTAGCGAAATACCCTGACGGGCACCGTATTACCGACAGGCCACCCGACAGGCACCGTTTTACTGACAAGCCACCCGACGTGCATCTTTTTACCGAAATGTCCCCGACGGGCACCATTCTACCGACAGACCACCCGACGGGCACCGTTTTATCGACGGGCCACCCGGCGGGCACCGTTTTACCGCCATACCACCCGACGGGCACTGTCTTGCCGAAAGGCACCCGACGGGCACCATTTTACTGACAGGCCACCCGACGGGCACTGTTTTACCGAAATAACCCCCCGACGGGCACCGTTTTACCGACAGGCTACCTGTCGGGCACTGTTTTGCCGACAGGCCACCCGACGGGCACCGTTTGACCGATTTGCCCGACTGGCACCATTTTACCGACATGCAACCCTGCGAGCACCATTTTGCCGACAGGACACCCGACGGGCACCGTTTTACCGAAATACCCCGACGGGCACTGTTTTGCCGACAGGCCACCCGACGGGCATCGTTTACTACCAGGCCACCCGACGGGCACCATTTTACCGAAATACCCCCGACTGGTACCGTTTTACTGACATGCCACCCGAGGGGCACTGTTTTGCCGACAGGCCACCCGACGGGCACAGTTTTACCGACATGCCCGACGGGCACCACTTTCCTGAAACGCCACCATACGAGCACCGTTTTACCGAGAGGCCACCCGACGGGCACCGTTTTACCGAAATGCCCCCGACGGGCAACGTTTTACCGACAAGCTACCTGACGGGCACTGTTGTGTCGACAGGCCACCCGACAGGTAACGTTTTACCGACATGCCCAACGTGCACCATTTTACCGACAGGCCACCATACGGACACCGTTTCACCGACAGGCCACCCTACGAGCACCGTTTTACCGCAGGAGACCCGACGGGCACCGTATTACCGAAATACCCTGACCGGCACCGTATTACCGACAGGCCACCCAACAGGCACCGTTTTACTGACAAGCCACCCGACGTGCATCTTTTTACCGAAATGCCCCCGATGGGCACCGTTCTACCGACGGGCACTGTTTTATCGACGGGCCACCCGACAGGCACAGTTTTACCGCCATACCACCCGACGAGCATTGTTTTGCCGAAAGGCCACCCGACGGGCACCGTTTTACTGACAGGCCACCCGACGGGCACCGTTTTACCGAAATACCCCCGACGGGCACTGTTTTTGCCGACAGGACACCTAACGGGCA
>JAOANR010000076.1:0-15837 GCA_030278955.1 Hygrophila difformis | reverse complement strand
GCGAGCGTGGTTGTAGATATTTAAAAATATAAAATGTGACAAACTAAGTGAGGTTAGCTTACATTTAAATTCCAGTTTTTTTTTTTTTTTTTTTTTTTTTTTCCTTGCTGTTTAAATAATACTTATAGTGTATATTTCGTCATAGGTATTTAAAAATGGAAAATGTGACATAGAGCCGGAGATACTATGTAGATCAGTAGATTGATAAAGTAGAAGTTAGTGATGTTAGCATATATATGGAGGTTGGGGTTTCGCCCTTAGCTTGCCCATTCCATAAATTTCAGAAGCTTTAAATGATATTCCATTCCAGACAGGAGAAAACTCTGATTCTTTGTGCCTGACAAAATTGGGAGTTTAATTTGCATTGCATGAGGTTGTAATAAATCAAAGAGTAGTTAAAAAAAGAAGCAAGGGGATGGAGCATGGACAGTGGATACTATTAGTAGGAGGAACAGTTGAGGTACTTCCCATAAGAGTGGAAGTATGTGCTCACACTCAACATCGACCATTTAATTTAATCCAATCGTTATAAAGAGACGATGGTAAAAAGAAATCTTCTACAAAATCATATACATATCATTTGATTTGGATTTGTTTGTACACACATTGAAAATATTATTAGAACAAAAAAGTGAAAACTACTGGGAATGGATAAGGTCGTCATAACTCATAACTCTATTAGCTGAATTCATTTGCGGGTGATGTAGCTAGCTAAGTTTCATTGAATAATTAGCTAAAATACAACTAATTGATGATGATTTTAATTTAATTGTATATTTGTATTCCATCCGTCCCATTTTGACTTTTGATACTATATCTTGGATGTGGATGCTGTGCAGTGGCTGCACAGTGCAGTCAGTGTGAAGAATAGTTTTTTGTGATGTTTTAAAACTTATATTTATGCTCAGTTTTGTAATGTCATCTTACTTTATGATACTTACACATAACATCACAATTTCAATGTTGGACAACACAAAAAAAAAAAAGCATCACATAATGGTATTTGGGCAGAAGAGCTGCATGGTGCAGTTGCACCTGCAGTCTGTACCGTATCTCAAGCGCTATATCTTAAATGAAAAATATAGTTTTAAGTTATAGTCAAGTTCGGTCTTATCTGATTCGTCTCATTGTGTAGTTTTAGAATGTATAATTTTTATAATTCTCTATATTTTTAAATATTAATTTTTAAACAAATGCATTGGACATATATAACAAATTTTGAGACATTTCAAATGGGAAATAGGGAATATATAACAAATTTCAAATTGGAGAAGGAGTATATAACAAATAGTATGTATTATAAATGTTACTGGTAAATAGCTTAAAATCGAACATTGAAGTTTTAACATTAACACATTTATATACTTCCTCCGTTTTTGAAAGATTGCCCTATTGGACTTGGTGGCACTATTTATTTTCGGACTTCCACTTAAAATTTTATCATAGTTATAAAAGTTAAAATACTCCATAATCAAGTGGGATCTTGTTAGATTCGTCATGTCATGTAGTTTTTCAATATCGAATTTTTAGAATTTTTACTTGTACCGAACTTAAGTTATTAATGATTTAAAATGTGCATTGGACTGTGTGTTGGGTGGGTCCGTAGAAAATAAAAGAAAACGGAGGAACTGGGGAAGTATTTACTTTTTATGAACTGTGATGTATGACATTTTGGTAATGAATGCTACTCTTTTCGTCTTCCCAAAATTATTGGACACGGTATTTTAGGTAGAATGATTTATTGTATTAAAATAGAGTAAATAGTTGATGCGATATTTATTGAGAAAAAAGTGAAGTAGTTAGTTGATGTGATGTTTATTGTTCTAAAAGGGAAATGTGACAATTGTAGTGAGACAGACAAAAAAAAAGTGAGACAGAATTAGTGGGACGGAGAGAGTACTATTTTATAAAATGAGAAAGCATAAAAAAAAAACAACCGAAGAAGGATGTAAAAGTTATTAATCCCTTTGTTTGCTGGTGTCGGCTCATCAAAAAAAACACACACACACACACACAAAAAAAACAACGAAGCTGTTGTAGAATGACTACAGATCAATATATATGTATATAACTTTTACTATACAGATCAATATATATGTATATAACTTTTACTATATGTGTATAGAATATATAACTTATGAAATGTATAGTATAGCAAATTAAAGCAGGAAGGCAAAAGAAAGAAAATTTTAGAGTGTAAAATGAATGAAGGATCTGATTACCATCACACCTAATATTTATACAAATGCATTACCGACATGATGCATTAAAAGACATTAATCGGTAGAGCCATGTTAGTCTTCTTAGAGCCACATAATTTTTTGTGGGACATCCATAATAATACATGCATCTTTCATAACACTCCCCCTTGGATGTCTTCGATACAAAAATATGCCTTGTTAAAACCTTACTATGAAAAAATCCAGTGGGAAAAAATCCTAGTGAAGGAAAAAGAGTACAATATTCTTGTATCCAGTGCTCCCCCTGATTTGGACATCATTTTAAATCTCGAAGCCGCCGCATTCCAATTTTCTTCACGAGCTTTTCGAATGTTGATGTTGGTAGTGCCTTGGTAAATAAATCTGCAAGATTTACAGCTGAACGGATTTGTTGCACATCTATCTCACCATTTTTCTGTAGATCATGAGTGAAGAAAAATTTTGGTGAAATATGTTTCGTTCTATCTCCTTTAATATACCATCCCTTCAATTGCGCTATACAAGCTGCATGATCTTCGTATAGTATTGTTGGGGGTATTTTTTCTTCAGCAGCTATGCCATAATTTTTCAATATATGGTGCATCAAAGATCGCAACCATACACATTCTCGACTGGCTTCATGGATTGCTAAAATTTCAGCATGATTTGAGGAAGTAACAGTCAATGTCTGATTCATTGATCTCCATGAAATTGCAGTACCGCCACATGTAAAAACATAGCCAGTTTGAGATTTGGCTTTATGTGAATCTGAGAAATATCCAGCATCAGCAAAGCCGACTATTTCATGTCGAGAATCATTTGGGTAAAATAACCCAAGATCAATAGTTCCTTGGAGATAGCGAAATATATGTTTAATTCAATTCCAATGTCGTCTTGTAGGAGATGAACTAAATCTCGCTAATAAATTTACTGCAAATGATATATCTGGTCTAGTGCAGTTTGCGAGATACATTAAAGCACCTATGACACTTAAATATTGGACCCCTGGTCCAAGAATTTGTTCACCTTCCTCTTGTGGTCTAAACGGATCATTTTTTATATCAAGTGACCTTACGACCATTGGAGTACTCAATGGATGTACTTTATCCAAATAAAATCGCTTTAATACTCTCTGAGTATACGCTGTTTGATGGATAAAAGTTCCATTATTAAAATATTCAATTTGCAGACCAAGGCACGATTTGGTTTTACCAAAATCTTTGATTTCAAACTCCTTTTTCAAGTATTCAATAGCCTTTTGGAGCTCCTCTGGAGTTCCAATCAAATTGAGATCATCAACATAAACTGCAATGATTACAAACTCTTGTCCATTTTTCTTAATGAAAATACATGGACAGATTGGGTCATTTGTATAACCCTATTGTACCAAAGATTTACTGAGTCGATTATACCACATTCGCCCGGACTGTTTCAGTCCATATAGGGATTTTTGTAATTTGATGGAATACATATGTTTAGGATTTGATTCATATGTATCTGACATCTTTAATCCCTCTGGGATCTTCATATAGATATCTCTATCTAAATTTCCATATAGATACGCAGTAATAACATCCATCAATTTCATTTCAAGATTTTGATGGACTGCTAAACTGATAAGATATCTAAATGTTATTCCATCCATTACGGGGGAATATGTTTCATCATAATCAAATCCGGGTCTCTGTGAAAACCCTTGGGCGACTAATCTCGCTTTTTATCTGATAATTTCATTTTTGTCATTTCTTTTTCTTACAAAAACCCATCTGTATCCGATTGGCTTTATATTTTCTGGTGTTTTGACAATCGGTCCAAACACTTTTCTTTTAGCCAGGGAATCCAATTCAGATTGGATTGCATCTTTCCATTTTGGCCAATCTTTTCTTTTACGACATTCATCAACCGAATTTGGTTCATGATCCTCGTCATCATTTATGATGTCAAGTGCTATGTGGTATGAGAAAGCATTATCCATGATAATTGCATCTCGATTCCAAACATTTCTGCTTGTGACAAAATTGATTGATATTTCATTATTTTCAAGTTCATGCTCCTATGGAGCTGCGAGTTTCTGCTCATCTGGAGCTGTTTGCTCTTCAAGAGCTTCTTTTTCCTCTGGAGTATTTTATGTAATTTTATCACTTTCAATGATTTGTGATCCTCTTTTCTTTCGAGGATTTTTATCTTTGGAACCTGGTGGTCTACCACGTTTCAAGCGTGTAGTAGATTCATCTTTAACACTTGTAATCGGTCCCTCTGGGACATTAATTTTGATTGGAACATTTGCTGCCTGTATAAGAGATTTTGTTACTCTTTTAGAGTCGCATAATGCGTCCGGCAATTGATTTGCAATATTCTACAAATGTACAATTCTTTGTACTTCTAGTTCACAATCATTTGTAAGATGATCAAAGAAATCTAACGGTGTTTTCCAGTTGATTTCTTTTTCTTTCTTTGGTTGACTTTTATCTCCCCCTAATGTCGGGAAATTAGATTCATCAAAATGACAATCTTTGAATTTCGCAGTAAATAAATCACCAGTTAATGGTTCGAGATATCGAATAATCGATGGTGATTCATACCCGACATATATTCTCAATCTACGTTGGGGACCCATCTTTGTGCGCTGAGGTGGTGCAATCGGGACATATACTGCGCAACCAAATATTCTGAGATGGAATATATTGGGTTCATGCCCAAATATGAATTGTATAGGGGAGTATTCATGATAACGTGTAGGTCTTATCCGCACCATTTTTTCTGCATGTAATATTGCATGCCCCCAAGTTAACAATGGCAATCCAGATCTCATTAATAATGGGCTGGCAATTAATTGTAAACGCTTTATATGCGATTCAGCAAGTCCATTCTGTGTATGGACATGAGCAACAGAATGCTCAACTGTTATGCCAATTGACATGCAGTATTCGTCAAACCTTTGGGATGAATATTCACCAGCATTATCCAATCGGATATTTTTTATTGTGTAATCAGGGAACTGTGCTCGTAATTTAATGATTTGAGCAAGTAATTTTACAAACGCATGGTTGCGAGATGATAATAATGATAGATTGGACCATCGTGTTGATGCATCAATTAGCACCATAAAATATTTAAATGGTCCACATGGTGGATCTATAGGTCCACATATATCGCCCTGAATTCTTTCAAGAAAACTAGGGCTTTCAGTCTCCACTTTTGTTGGTAAATGTTTGGAAATCAATTTTCCTTGGGAGCAAGCAACACATATATAATCATTATGTTGCAGCAATTTTTGTTCCTTTAATGAATGTCCATGACTATTTGTAATAATTCGCCTCATTATTGTAGAGCCAGGATGGCCTAGGCGATCATGCCATATCATATATTCATCAGTAAGCCTATGGCTTCCAATAGACCTCTGGCCTATTTTGGGATGATATTCATTAATGGGCCTGTGGCCATCAATAGACCTCTAGTCTAGGTGGGGAATATTAGACCTGTGGTCTAAGTGATAATTTTCAATTGTATTTATCTTTGAAAAATACAATCCAAATGACAATGCTGGTAATTTTTCCAATATATATTTCTTAACACGAGTGGTATTTGTAATTAATAAATATTCGACATTCTCTGAAGTCGATGTCTCGAGATGATACCCATTTTCTCGGATATCTTTAAAACTCAATAAATTTCTTCGAGACTTGGGACATATGAGTGCATTTTTCACAATTAATTTTGTTCCCTCTGGGAAAATAAGGTTGGCTGTGCCAATTCCTTATATAATACTTGCACTACCATATATTGTGTTTATGCTTGTATCTCCCATTTTTAAATTAAAAAAATACCTTATGTCTTTTAGTATCGTGTGCGTTGAAGCACTATCAATAAGACATATGTTATCACTTTTATAATTCCCTATTTTTCTGTAATTAAAACAAGATATAATTAATATTAAAACAAGATTAAATATAAGTGAGACAACAATAATATAGCAGAAAATTTAAAAAAATTCAAAGCGTAATAAAAACAATATAATAAAATGTAATGCAGTATTTAAATAATATTGTATCATTGAAGAAATTTGTATATCTTTCGATGATATATTTAGCATATCAATAATGGCCTTTTGTAATATCAATAGTGTCGTCAGCATTTTTTTTTCAACAAGGTATATTTCAACCTGTTTGTATCAAGTATTTTTGGTAAACTTGTACCAAATATTTGTCTGGACGACCAATTTTGGAACCATGTCCTCCTGCCATATTGATATCATTTTCTTCAATTTCTTTGCCTTTTAGAGGCACAATTTCTGGCAATTATTTTGCCATGTAAGAATCTGACTCGGTCAGTACACATGACCAAACTAAAGACCCACGAAATCTTTTGGTATAACCGAACTAAGATTTATGGATTCTGTTGGTATTCATGTCATTTTAATTAATATCTTGTCACGTATCTCAATTGTGACATTATTCTGAACATGACTTATTTATATAATTTACAGACTTATAGTCTTGCAGTCATTATGATGCCTCGCATTTGGGATTTCAGCCAAAAATCTTTATTTAATCAAAGAGCTGTCATTTGCCCCCACATTAAGGGAACTGTCACTATCTCTTATCAAAAATAAGAATTGGCAAAATGCTTATTTCCCATAGATAGATCAATATGATCTTTTGACCGTTTTTTTTTTCGAGGTCTTGGCCTGTGGCCGTTTTTTTTTCCCCTCTGTGGTCTAGGCCTGTGGCCGTATTTTCTTTTATAATGGTCTTTTCTAGACCCGTTGATTCCAAATAAATTTTAATATCCATATTTCAGGATAAAATAATTAATCCCGGATCTTTCCAACGACATAGATTCCTGTTTTGACAAATTAGTCATAATTGATATTGAAAATGGTTGGAATATATTACCTCAAGTGACTTTCTTCTGGATCTGAAAATTTTTTGGCAGAACCCCGATTTGAATTGGATTTTTCAACAAAACTCCAATAGAACCTTGGTAGAATTGGCAAACTCCAACAAGCTCGTGCTGATAACGTGTTGTAGAATGACTATAGATCAATATATATGTATATAACTTTTACTATATGTGTATAGAATATATAACTTATGAAATGTGTAGTATAGCAAATTAAAGCAGGAAGGCAAAAGAAAGAAATTTTAGAGTGTAAAATGAATGAATGATCTGATTGCCATCACACCTAATATTTATACAAATACATTACCGACATGATACATTAAAAGACATTAATCGGTAGAGCCATATATTAGTCTTCTTAGAGCCACATAATTTTTTGTGGAACATCCATAATAATGCATGCATCTCTCATAACAGAAGCATCATATTCTATTTGTCCTAGAACCAAGTATTCTACTACACCGTATCTAAATTGCTCGAGACATACAAACGTACACCACATCAGTTCCCTAATTTCCTCTTGTCTAGGGGTGTGCATCGGTCGGTTCGGTTAACCGAACCGAACAAAACTCCAAAACCTAATTAAAAACCGAATTTTTTCTAAAAACCAAAACCGAACCAAAATTACTGAAAACCGAAATAACCGAACCGAAATATTTCGGTTTGGTTATACCGGTTAACCGAACCAAACCGAATTGCTTTTCTAAAAAAAAATTTTTTTTGATCAAAACATCTCTATTACCATTTTTAAACCTGTAATTCGCCCTGTCAAACAAAAACATCATATCTACATATAACTATGAGTGTAATAGTAAATCATTCCAAATTGCATTGTTCAAATTACACACAAATGAAATAATAAAATAAAGAAACAGTCACTGAATAGTTCAAATACGAAACAATATAAAAGTCTCAAAACTCTCAATAGTAGTTCTCACTTCTCATCCACACAAACAGTCACCGAATAGGGGTATTATTTTGTGTTTATTATTAATGGCATAATGTATTTTATATATTTTTTTAAATATATAATTTAAATTTCGGTTCGGTTCGGTTAACCGAATTGTAGGTTTTTAAAAACCAAAAACCGAAATTTTGGATTTTCAAAACCAAAAACCAAACCGAAATCCAAAAACCGAACCAAATTGCAAAATTCGGTTTGGTTCGGTCGGTTTGTTCGGTTTTGACCGAAATTTGCACACCCCTACTCTTGTCCCACCCAAAACTCTCATATGCAAATTTAATTAAATGTTTTAATTTAATTAAGCCGTACGAAGATGAACTTAAAAGCTGAAAAGTCTCCAATGTGTATTTCAATAATTGAGGTTTTCATTTTCATTTCCATGATTTTTAATCTCTATGGCGGCCTGAAACAGTATTTTTTTTAAAAAAAAATATTATTATATTGTTTTATCATTTTTTTAAAAAATTATTATGCACCTGTCAATTCTTATAATAGCCACCCGACAATTGTTATTAAATCATTTAGTGATTTAGCCATACATTTTACGTGATAGATTAGTTTTTTTTTTTTTTTTTTTTTTTGAGGAGACGTGATAGATTAGTTATTCCTTATCACAAAATTATACACTACTACTAGTGATATATACTCCATATATTGACAAAGCGTTCCATCACAAAAAAAATAAAATAAAATAAAATAAAATAATATTAACCACTGCTTTCTTTTTGTGACAATAACAGGCATGACATTTCTAAATTCCTAAAATATTTGAACTGATTTCTAATTACTTCATTGCATTGCAGTAACTAACAATTCACAATTGAATGGTATTAATGAATTTTTTTTTTTTGAAGAGCCATTGAAGGCTTGGAAAGGTGTGGTGTGAGCCCATGCCACACAATTACAAAGGGGAATCAAAAGGAGGGATAGGGGGCCGGTGGGAATCGAACCTCCAACCTTCCGTTGGAAGTCAAGGACCTTAACCGCTTGGGCTAGGTCCTCATCCCATTAATGAATTATTTTGATAAAGCATCATGAGATAGACTACGTTCTTCATACATATATCATACTGTATTTAATATCCTATCCAAATTATTACCCTATGTTTGGTACGGTGTATTGGGATGTATTAGGGTGTATAGTATTAACATTATGTATTAAAATAATACTATCCTATGTTTGGTGAGTTTTAAGACATGTATAAGTATTATTTTAATGAGGGGTTTGATGTATTATTAAATTACCTTGTGGGAGGATGAGTTTATGGTGTATTATTTTTTATTTATGTTTGTTTTTCTTTTTTTCCTTATGCATCTCATAACTATTAAATATTAGATGATATTATAATAATATTATTATATATATTATTTATTAATATATTAATTATTTTCATTTAATTATTTAAATAATATTTTTAATAAATGATTTATTATTATATTAATTATTTTTATTTAATTATTTTAAAAATAATTTTATTTTAAGTATATTATTTATTAATAAATTAGAAAAAATTTCTTTTTATTTAGTTGTTTAAAATATAATACATGATGATGTAATACAACATTAACACCAAACATTATGTATAACATTAATTTAATACAATACATCATAATACAATACACCTGCATTAAATTAAATAATATAATACACCATAATACAGTACAGTGTTCCAAACGTGCCCTTAATTCCATAAAAGATATTATTAGTCCACTTAATCTAGATTCATATTTATTACCACATTCTCGTTCGTTTCAAAACTAATTTCGCTCACCAGTCACCCCAATTACCATGTCCAAAGGAAAAAAGGACAAATAGGTCATTTTTCTTTTCCAAAAATTCAAATCAGTCATTTTTCTATTTTATTACCAAATCAGTCCGCTACAATGCTAATTATATCCAAATCAGTCACTTCTTCACTAATTATGCTCTAATTGCCGACGTGACAAGGGTTTAAATTTAAACCTGACACGTGGACATAATATTAATCCCTTTTCTTTTATCTTTTGCGAATTCAGTCATAAACTTTTATTTTGTTCAATTTAGTCCTCTACCCAAATCAGTCATTTTTATATTAATTGGCCTCCAACCTTTCAAATTATTTATTTCAGGCCCAGAACCTTAAATTTTTATTATTGCTAATCCATTTATCAAATAAATGTCCAACATACTTCCGTAAATAAAATTAAAGACCCAGCCTCATACATTGGGTTTGACTGCCTTGTTACCGGGTCTTCCAAGTTCCGGAATTTTACGAACTCTCTCTAACCACCCAAACATAACCGATGGTTTGGTTCTGGTTTCCTTCAACAACAATTAGTACAATCATACGTTGTTTCCTACCTTAGAACGTAGCAAGGTTTGAGTAAATGATTTAATTTTAATTTTTGTGTAAATGATTTAATTTTACTTTTTGGAAGGCTATGGATGCACGAATTTTACGGAAAACCCAGTAACAAGGCAGTCAAACCCAATGTATGAGGTTTGGTGTTTAATTTTATTTACGGAAGCATGTTGGAATTTTATTTGATAAATAGATTTGTAATAATAAAAAAAAATTAAGGTTATAGGCCTGAAATAAATAATTTGAAAGGTTGGAGACCAATTAATATAAAAATGACTGATTTGGGTAGAGACTAAATGGAACAAACTAAAAGTTTAGGACTGAATTGACAAAAGATAAAAGAAAATAGATTAATATTATGTCCACGTGTTAGGTTTAAATTTAAACCCTTGCCACGTCGGCAATTAGAGCATAATTAGTGAAGAATGGACTGATTTGGATATAATTAGCATTTGTAGCGGACTGATTTGGTAATAAAATAGAAAAAAGACTGATTTGGATTTTTGGAAAAGAAAAAGGACCTATTTGTCTTTTTTTCCCCATGTCCAATTATACTCCCTCCGTTTTCAAAAAATTGAAACGGACCCACAGTACACGCAGTTCAATGTTCATTTCAAATCATTAATAACTCAAGTACGGTATTAGTAAAACTTCTAAGAGTTTGATATTAAAAACTACTCGACGAGACGAATATAACAAGATCTCACTTGATTATATTTTAACTAGTATAATTATGATAAAATTTTAAGTTAAAGTGCATATGTGAATAGTACCCAATTTCCAAAATTTCCACTAATAAAAACGGAGGGAGTATTATCTTTCGTACTCATACTTAAAAACTAATCCCCACCTATTAATTATATTCTCATACCCAATCACACTTTGATTTGAAGGAGGTCGGAGGGAGTATATCTTCTTCTTCTTTTTTTCCCTTTTTTTTTCACCATACTCATATTGTCATTTTTAAATATAAATATTACCGCTTCGGTTTCTGTTAATACGTTATAATAATTAATATGTCAAAATGTATAGATATATATTCAAATAATATGCGATTAAACGAATTTAACAAAACTTACACAGAGAATATATATGTATCTACAATAAAATTAAATTAAAATTAAATAATAAATATTATAAAAAAAATCAAACAGAATTACTGTACATTGAATTGAATGGAGGAAGTAAAGTACGTAGTTACGTAAGACTGATAATGGCCAGAAATGACCATTATTTTCAATCCATTTCCGTGTCTGAAACGGGCATTTGATCGCATTCCGGTCTTATATTAAATAAGAAAGCAGTCGAATTGGACTGATTTATGCATAATTGTAAAAATATTGAGCTGGTATGAAAAATGCACAAATATGTAATTTTATTACATATTTATGTTAGAAAAATCCAAAAACATGAGAAAAAGAAAAGAAAAGAAAAGGAATGAAAAAGATGGGCAAAAGAATAAACAAGCCCACAAAATACAAAAAGATGGGAAAAGATAAAACAAGCCCACAAAAATAATAAATTCGGCCCATCTGGCCCATTCAGCTCTGTCTGGGAACACCTGTCGAGGAAGCCTGGTCGAGGACCATGGTTCCGCGACACAGGAGAGATTCGCGACCAGCATGCAAAATGAAGAAGACCAGTCTGGGAACACCTGTCGAGGAACCCTGGTCGAGGACCATGGTTCTGCGACACGACCAAGATCCGCGCCACCAACACCTTGGAGGCCAAGCCACACCCCAGTCGAGGAACCCCTGTCGCGGTCCATGCATTCCGCGACACGGACATGGATAGAGACACAGTGGGCCTCAGATCAAGCCCATGGCCTAGGGCTCCACTCCTATAAATATGAGGAGACCCCCATGAGCTCAGTGTGTGGAGAATTCATTCTTGAAGACAAATTAGAGAGCTGAGTTCTTAGGTAGCTTTAGCTTAGTTTTATTCTTTTTTCTTTTGTATTATTTAATTCTTGCACCAGTTTAGTTTAGATTAGTTACATTTAATGTTGGTTTTACTGTTCCAGTTGCTAGGTAGCCAGCTTTTCATCTTGTTTTTCCTTCTAAACTTTTGATCTAGGGTTTGAAATGTCCAAAATCATGGATATTATCAAACTCACTAAATAATATGGGAAAATATTCACCAAATGTGTCCCAAATCATGAAATGGGTCTCACACCCCATGGATTCTTTGCTTTCATTTTCCTTTTTGGGTTCATTCGACCCCCATTTCTCTTTATTGTGCTTCCTGTGTTATTTTCATGGATAATGGTATGGATGTGTGTGATCGATCCCTAGATTAGGATGTTGCCTTATTTTAATTATTGTTCTAGATAGGTTCATTTCGGTTCAAGCATGTTCTTGTTATTTTAAATATTGTTTGGTTGCTTTTGGCTTAGAATAGCTTTTAAATCCGAAATGGGTTGAGATCACACTTTTTGCATGCTACTGTTCAACTTTGCTTTTACTGACTTGGGTCCTGAACCACCCTTGTCGCCAACCGACCCCTGTCGACAAGCCACGTTTGTCGACAGGAGGGTGTTCCGCGACATGGATGTCTAAGGACACTTGTCTCCATTATCTGAAAACTCCTGGTCGCTAAACACCTTGTCGCGGACCCACGGTCCTCGACTCAACCATGCTTAGCGACCAGGAGCCAAACTCTTGTTATTTTCACCTGCATGGCTCTTGTCGCGGAACACCCTAGTCGTGGACCCATGGTCCGCGACTCAACCTCTATTCCGAGACAGGAAATTATGCCATGCACATTTATTTTGAAAACCACAGTCGCTAAACACCCTGTCGCGGAGCCATGCTCTGCGGCACAATTCCAGGACAGCGACTGGGAACCAAAATACTTAGAAATTTCCAGAGGCAACTCTGTGTCGCTAAACACCTGTCGCGGACCCACGGTCCGCGACACAACTTTTACTTAGTGACACAAGGTGAAACTCTGCCCAAATTTCTGTAAACCTGTCGAGGCACCCATGTCGAGGGTTTAGGCCCATGACACCATTTATGGTATCTCGACAGGATCCTCCTCCCTATTTAATCCCAAAATTCTGATCTTCTACCTTCTACTATATTGCAAACACTCACATCTGAATCCCACGGATTAAGATGTAATACTCTAGAATTGCAGTATAAGGCGTTATGCTGCCAAAATTTTGATTCTCCATTTCCACCCATTAATTAATTGAACCCTCTAGTCATTAATGATTCATGAGTCTAATTAGCAATAATTAAATCACTAATTGTTGTGATTAGAGGACCTTTGTTCAATTGCCATTAAAATAATTTTCTATAAACAAAATCATGATGTCTTAAACAGATAATCCGGACTATAATTAATTATGGTAGGAGGGATTATTTAAGCCATCAATTATGGATTAATTCCATCACCTTGCATGAGAAACCAATGTCTCTCATGCAAGTTCCTCTCTTTATTTCAATTCATTTTGTCTTTTGTGTATTGTGTGTAACAATTAGTAAAGAATACATCAGACTAATGTTGGCAGGTATTCCCTCATGGATAACTAGCTCGTATTCTGGGTATTAATTACTAAATGTTATTTTGCATGGTTTGGATAGCAATCAGTGGAAGCCTTGGCGGTTCGCCCATCCGTGGTTATAATAGCTGCTCAGCTGACTCCTATCCAGATACAGATTTATTTTACTTATATTATTTTCCAACCCAAATTCCAATCTGTAATAAAACTCTGCTAATGTCTGTCAACATTAGCTGATAAGTACTGCAGAGAGGAAGCATGTAGGTTTTTATCCGAATTCACAGACAGTGGAGGCCTAACTGGCATTGACACTGCCATTATAGGGTCTAAGCTGTCTAAATTCGTTTCATCCGAGTGATTGGGAAATTGGACAGTAGATGTTTACAGTTCACCCGATTATTCTGCCATTACTTTGGTCTCCTGACCATCTCATTTCTGTGTTTCACCTTCTGTCTAGACCCGCATCTATATTTTGGGTCAATTGATTTTACACTTCCATATATCCGTATGCATGCTATTATTATGTATTATTGTGGTCTGCAATATTTTGGGATCCTTCCCTTGGACAATAGAAGTCTAGATCTTAAACAGATATTGCATATTAAATTTCCGACAAAAATTCCTTTGTAAAATCCGGATCTGAGTAAGGGATAAATTCTTCAGTTATGACTAATTCATATTCTACCGGGGGTTGATTTTGGGAAATTAGAAGCAGAGTCAGCGATTAGGTCTCATCTAGACTGAAAGGATCTGTGTTTTAACTGAGAGTTTAGTACCTGTTTAGGGAATGATTTTCAAATCTATTATTTTCCAAAATTGCTGTTTGTTAGGAATCTAAGATTAAATATTACACTGAGATGGGGTCCACTTGGACTCAAATACAGTGTAGTAAATAATTTTAGAGGAACATCATCCAGGCCTTGGTTATTTTCTAAGATAGGGTTGAGTTTTCTTTCAACTGCTATCCTCTTCTGCCAAAGCCTATTTTTGAGTCCTGAGTGAGTGCATCCGGAACAAACTAATTTATTAGTTCGTTTCATTAGTTTGTATCTCATAATCACCCGGAAGGAATTGAACATACAAGTGGTTCACCAAGAGCCGGGAATTCTTGATCCATACCCCTTCATCCTGATGGGGAGCTGTCTTTTACTACCAGGGTCAGACCTTCAAAACCTCCGAGTGGTAGGTTTTAAATGCTTTCTTTAAACGCTTTCTTTTACCGCTTTCTTTTAACTACTTTCTCTAGAGGTCACTCGGTTGTATTGAGAGTTGCGTAACTGCTACTAGGATTGATAGTTAAGGGATAGTTTAGGGCTTGATTAGAATCTTTGGGTGTGACATGGGGAATGATAGTAGTACTTGCATTTCAATAAATGATTTGGCAGGTGTTGCTTGTCCACCACAGATGAAGTAACATACCCAGGCCAGGGCAGTTACAATTCTATGGTATCTTAGAATTTTGCGGTCTTAAGAACATGTAAACTCACATTGTAAGTACCTGTCTGTTAAAGGGAAAGCATTATTGAGAGCATGAGAATTAGCTATCTGATAGAATTATCCCAAGCCAAGATCTGTGTATAAAAATGGAAGTTTGATACCGCCTTATCTAAATCTTGTCCAATTTTTATTCTTCTCTCCCTGTCCCTTCTGTCTGCATTATGATTCAGCTTCATAGCTAGCATAATGTAAATTTTCACTGCTTTCTCAAATAGTGTTTATCGCATTTTTAGAGTAACTTTACCCGCTTTCTAGAATAGACTTATTTGCTTGTAGAATAGATTTAAACGCTTTTATAGTTTAGTTTAAATTCATGCCAGTAGTTGTTAATCACTTTTCAAACCAATTGAGCAATACGAATGGAAAATCTAGTAAAACGACGTGGGCCCTGCTTCTATCGCACATCCTCCAGTGAACGATCCGGTCTTAC
>JAOANR010000075.1:5000-16025 GCA_030278955.1 Hygrophila difformis | reverse complement strand
ACCCCCCCTTACCCACCCTTCCCAGTCAACCCCCCCCCCCCCCCCCCCCCCCCAGCCCCCCGCCCCAAAACCATTCACCAACCCCTGTAAACCCACCCCCCCCCCCCCCCCCCCCCCCCCCCCCCCCCCCCCCCCCCCCCCCCCCCCCCCCCCCCCCCCCCCCCCCCCCCCCCCCCCCCCCCCCCCCCCCCCCCCCCGCCCCCCCCCTCCCCCCCCCCCCCCCCCCCGCCCCCCCCCCCCCCCCCCCCCCCCCCCCCCCCCCCCCCCCCCCCCCCCCCCCCCCCCCCCCCCCCCCCCCCCCCCCCCCCCCCCCCCCCCCCCCCCCCCCCCCCCCCCCCCCCCCCCCCCCCCCCCCCCCCCCCCCCCCCCCCCCCCCCCCCCCTCCCCCCCCCCCCCCCCCCCCCCCCCCCCCCCCCCCCCCCCCCCCCCCCCCCCCCCCCCCCCCCCCCCCCCCCCCCCCCCCCCCCCCCCCCCCCCCCCCCCCCCCCCCACCCCCCCCCCCCCCCCCCCCCCCCCCCCCCCCCCCCCCCCCCCCCCCCCCCCCCCCCCCCCCCCCCCCCCCCCCCCCCCCCCCCCCCCCCCCCCCCCCCCCCCCCCCCCCCCCCCCCCCCCCCCCCCCCCCCCCCACCCCCCCCCCCCCCCCCCCCCCCCCCCCCCCCCCCCCCCCCCCCCCCCCCCCCCCCCCCCCCCCCCCCCCCCCCCCCCCCCCCACCCCCCCCCCCCCCCCCCCCCCCCCTCCCCCCCCCCCCCCCCCCCCCCCCCCCCCCCCCCCCCCCCCCCCCCCCCCCCCCCCCCCCCCCCCCCCCCCCCCCCCCCCCCCCCCCCCCCCCCCCCCCCCCCCCCCCCCCCCCCCCCCCCCCCCCCCCCCCCCCCCCCCCCCCCCCCCCCCCCCCCCCCCCCCCCCCCCCCCCCCCCCCCCCCCCCCCCCCCCCCCCCCCCCCCCCCCCCCCCCCCCCCCCCCCCCCCCCCCCCCCCCCCCCCCCCCCCCCCCCCCCCCCCCCCCCCCCCCCCCCCCCCCCCCCCCCCCCCCCCCCCCCCCCCCCCCCCCCCCCCCCCCCCCCCCCCCCCCCCCCCCCCCCCCCCCCCCCCCCCCCCCCCCCCCCCCCCCCCCCCCCCCCCCCCCCCCCCCCCCCCACCCCCCCCCCCCCCCCCCCCCCCCCCCCCCCCCCCCCCCCCCCCCCCCCCCCCCCCCCCCCCCCCCCCCCCCCCCCCCCCCCCCCCCCCCCCCCCCCCCCCCCCCTCCCCCCCCCCCCCCCCCCCCCCCCCCCCCCCCCCCCCCCCCCCCCCCCCCCCCCCCCCCCCCCCCCCCCCCCCCCCCCCCCCCCCCCCCACCCCCCCCCCCCCCCCCCCCCCCCCCCCCCCCCCCCCCCCCCCCCCCCCCCCCCCCCCCCCCCCCCCCCCCCCCCCCCCCCCCCCCCCCCCCCCCCCCCCCACCCCCCCCCCCCCCCCCCCCCCCCCCCCCCCCCCCCCCCCCCCCCCCCCCCCCCCCCCCCCCCCCCCCCCCCCCCTCCCCCCCCCCCCCCCCCCCCCCCCCCCCCCCCCCCCCCCCCCCCCCCCCCCCCCCCCCCCCCCCCCCCCCCCCCCCCCCCCCCCCCCCCCCCCCCCCCCCCCCCCCCCCCCCCCCCCCCCCCCCCCCCCCCCCCCCCCCCCCCCCCCCCCCCCCCCCCCCCCCCCTCCCCCCCCCCCCCCCCCCCCCCCCCCCCCCCCCCACCCCCCCCCCCCCCCCCCCCCCCCCCCCCCCCCCCCCCCCCCCCCCCCCCCCCCCCCCCCCCCCCCCCCCCCCCCCCCCCCCCCCCCCCCCCCCCCCCCCCCCCCCCCCCCCCCCCCCCCCCCCCCCCCCCCCCCCCCCCCCCCCCCCCCCCCCCCCCCCCCCCCCCCCCCCCCCCCCCCCCCCCCCCCCCCCCCCCCCCCCCCCCCCCCCCCCCCCCCCCCCCCCCCCCCCCCCCCCCCCCCCCCCCCCCCCCCCCCCCCCCCCCCCCCCCCCCCCCCCCCCCCCCCCCCCCCCCCCCCCCCCCCCCCCCCCCCCCCCCCACCCCCCCCCCCCCCCCCCCCCCCCCCCCCCCCCCCCCCCCCCCCCCCCCCCCCCCCCCCCCCCCCCCCCCCCCCCCCCCCCCCCCCCCCCCCCCCCCCCCCCCCCCCCCCTCCCCCCCCCCCCCCCCCCCCCCCCCCCCCCCCCCCCCCCCCCCCCCCCCCCCCCCCCCCCCCCCCCCCCCCACCCCCCCCCCCCCCCCCCCCCCCCCCCCCCCCCCCCCCCCCCCCCCCCCCCCTCCCCCCCCCCCCCCCCCCCCCCCCCCCCCCCCCCCCCCCCCCCCCCCCCCCCCCCCCCCCCCCCCCCCCCCCCCCCCCCCCCCCCCCCCCCCCCCCCCCCCCCCCCCCCCCCCCCCCCCCCCCCCCCCCCCCCCCCCCCCCCCCCCCCCCCCCCCCCCCCCCCCCCCCCCCCCCCCCCCCCCCCCCCCCCCCCCCCCCCCCCCCCCCCCCCCCCCCCCCCCCCCCCCCCCCCCCCCCCCCCCCCCCCCCCCTCCCCCCCCCCCCCCCCCCCCCCCCCCCCCCCCCCCCCCCCCCCCCCACCCCCCCCCCCCCCCCCCCCCCCCCCCCCCCCCCCCCCCCCCCCCCCCCCCCCCCCCCCCCCCCCCCCCCCCCCCCCCCCCCCCCCCCCCCCCCCCCCCCCCCCCCCCCCCCCCCCCCCCCCCCCCCCCCCCCCCCCCCCCCCCCCCCCCCCCCCCCCCCCCCCCCCCCCCCCCCCCCCCCCCCCCCCCCCCCCCCCCCCCCCCCCCCCCCCCCCCCCCCCCCCCCCCCCCCCCCCCCCCCCCCCCCCCCCCCCCCCCCCCCCCCCCCCCCCCCCCCCCCCCCCCCCCCCCCCCCCCCCCCCCCCCCCCCCCCCCTCCCCCCCCCCCCCCCCCCCCCCCCCCCCCCCCCCCCCCCCCCCCCCCCCCCCCCCCCCCCCCCCCCCCCCCCCCCCCCCCCCCCCCCCCCCCCCCCCCCCCCCCCCCCCCCCCCCCCCCCCCCCCCCCCCCCCCCCCCCCCCCCCCCCCCCCCCCCCCCCCCCCCCCCCCCCCCCCCCCCCCCCCCCCCCCCCCCCCCCCCCCCCCCCCCCCCCCCCCCCCCCCCCCCCCCCCCCCCCCCCCCTCCCCCCCCCCCCCCCCCCCCCCCCCCCCCCCCCCCCCCCCCCCCCCCCCCCCCCCCCCCCCCCCCCCCCCCCCCCCCCCCCCCCCCCCCCCCCCCCCCCCCCCCCCCCCCCCCCCCCCCCCCCCCCCCCCCCCCCCCCCCCCCCCCCCCCCCCCCCCCCCCCCCCCCCCCCCCCCCCCCCCCCCCCCCCCCCCCCCCCCCCCCCCCCCCCCCCCCCCCCCCCCCCCCCCCCCCCCCCCCCCCCCCCCCCCCCCCCCCCCCCCCCCCCCCCCCCCCCCCCCCCCCCCCCCTCCCCCCCCCCCCCCCCCCCCCCCCCCCCCCCCCCCCCCCCCCCCCCCCCCCCCCCCCCCCCCCCCCCCCCCCCCCCCCCCCCCCCCCCCCCCCCCCCCCCCCCCCCCCCCCCCCCCCCCCCCCCCCCCCCCCCTCCCCCCCCCCCCCCCCCCCCCCCCCCCCCCCCCCCCCCCCCCCCCCCCCCCCCCCCCCCCCCCCCACCCCCCCCCCCCCCCCCCCCCCCCCCCCCCCCCCCCCCCCCCCCCCCCCCCCCCCCCCCCCCCCCCCCCCCCCCCCCCCCCCCCCCCCCCCCCCCCCCCCCCCCCCCCCCCCCCCCCCCCCCCCCCCCCCCCCCCCCCCCCCCCCCCCCCCCCCCCCCCCCCCCCCCCCCCCCCCCCCCCCCCCCCCCCCCCCCCCCCCCCCCCCCCCCCCCCCCCCCCCCCCCCCCCCCCCCCCCCCCCCCCCCCCCCCCTCCCCCCCCCCCCCCCCCCCCCCCCCCCCCCCCCCCCCCCCCCCCCCCCCCCCCCCCCCCCCCCCCCCCCCCCCCCCCCCCCCCCCCCCCCCCCCCCCCCCCCCCCCCCCCCCCCCCCCCCCCCCCTCCCCCCCCCCCCCCCCCCCCCCCCCCCCCCCCCCCCCCCCCCCCCCCCCCCCCCCCCCCCCCCCCCCCCCCCCCCCCCCCCCCCCCCCCCCCCCCCCCCCCCCCCCCCCCCCCCCCCCCCCCCCCCCCCCCCCCCCCCCCCCCCCCCCCCCCCCCCCCCCCCCCCCCCCCCCCCCCCCCCCCCCCCCCCCCCCCCCCCCCCCCCCCCCCCCCCCCCCCCCCCCCCCCCCCCCCCCCCCCCCCCCCCCCCCCCCCCCCCCCCCCCCCCCCCCCCCCCCCCCCCCCCCCCCCCCCCCCCCCCCCCCCCCCCCCCCCCCCCCCCCCCCCCCCCCCCCCCCCCCCCCCCTCCCCCCCCCCCCCCCCCCCCCCCCCCCCCCCCCCCCCCCCCCCCCCCCCCCCCCCCCCCCCCCCCCCCCCCCCCCCCCCCTCCCCCCCCCCCCCCCCCCCCCCCCCCCCCCCCCCCCCCCCCCCCCCCCCCCCCCCCCCCCCTCCCCCCCCCCCCCCCCCCCCCCCCCCCCCCCCCCCCCCCCCCCCCCCCCCCCCCCCCCCCCCCCCCCCCCCCCCCCCCCCCCCCCCCCCCCCCCCCCCCCCCCCCCCTCCCCCCCCCCCCCCCCCCCCCCCCCCCCCCCCCCCCCCCCCCCCCCCCCCCCCCCCCCCCCCCCCCCCCCCCCCCCCCCCCCCCCCCCCCCCCCCCCCCCCCCCCCCCCCCCCCCCCCCCCCCCCCCCCCCCCCCCCCCCCCCCCCCCCCCCCCCCCCCCCCCCCCCCCCCCCCCCCCCCCCCCCCCCCCCCCCCCCCCCCCCCCCCCCCCCCCCCCCCCCCCCCCCCCCCCCCCCCCCCCCCCCCCCCCCCCCCCCCCCCCCCCCCCCCCCCCCCCCCCCCCTCCCCCCCCCCCCCCCCCCCCCCCTCCCCCCCCCCCCCCCCCCCCCCCCCCCCCCCCCCCCCCCCCCCCCCCCCCCCCCCCCCCCCCCCCCCCCCCCCCCCCCCCCCCCCCCCCCCCCCCCCCCCCCCCCCCCCCCCCCCCCCCCCCCCCCCCCCCCCCCCCCCCCCCCCCCCCTCCCCCCCCCCCCCCCCCCCCCCCCCCCCCCCCCCCCCCCCCCCCCCCCCCCCCCCCCCCCCCCCCCCCCCCCCCCCCCCCCCCCCCCCCCCCCCCCCCCCCCCCCCCCCCCCCCCCCCCCCCCCCCCCCCCCCCCCCCCCCCCCCCCCCCCCCCCCCCCCCCCCCCCCCCCCCCCCCCCCCCCCCCCCCCCCCCTCCCCCCCCCCCCCCCCCCCCCCCCCCCCCCCCCCCCCCCCCCCCCCCCCCCCCCCCCCCCCCCCCCCCCCCCCCCCCCCCCCCCCCCCCCCCCCCCCCCCCCCCCCCCTCCCCCCCCCCCCCCCCCCCCCCCCCCCCCCCCCCCCCCCCCCCCCCCCCCCCCCCCCCCCCCCCCCCCCCCCCCCCCCCCCCCCCCCCCCCCCCCCCCCCCCCCCCCCCCCCCCCCCCCCCCCCCCCCCCCCCCCCCCCCCCCCCCCCCCCCCCCCCCCCCCCCCCCCCCCCCCCCCCCCCCCCCCCCCCCCCCCCCCCCCCCCCCCCCCCCCCCCCCCCCCCCCCCCCCCCCCCCCCCCCCCCCCCCCCCCCCCCCCCCCCCCCCCCCCCCCCCCCTCCCCCCCCCCCCCCCCCCCCCCCCCCCCCCCCCCCCCCCCCCCCCCCCCCCCCCCCCCCCCCCCCCCCCCCCCCCCCCCCCCCCCCCCCCCCCCCCCCCCCCCCCCCCCCCCCCCCCCCCCCCCCCCCCCCCCCCCCCCCCCCCCCCCCCCCCCCCCCCCCCCCCCCCCCCCCCCCCCCCCCCCCCCCCCCCCCCCCCCCCCCCCCCCCCCCCCCCCCCCCCCCCCCCCCCCCCCCCCCCCCCCCCCCCCCCCCCCCCCCCCCCCCCCCCCCCCCCCCCCCCCCCCCCCCCCCCCCCCCCCCCCCCCCCCTCCCCCCCCCCCCCCCCCCCCCCCCCCCCCCCCCCCCCCCCCCCCCCCCCCCCCCCCCCCCCCCCCCCCCCCCCCCCCCCCCCCCCCCCCCCCCCCCCCCCCCCCCCCCCCCCCCCCCCCCCCCCCCCCCCCCCCCCCCCCCCCCCCCCCCCCCCCCCCCCCCCCCCCCCCCCCCCCCCCCCCCCCCCCCCCCCCCCCCCCCCCCCCCCCCCCCCCCCCCCCCCCCCCCCCCCCCCCCCCCCCCCCCCCCCCCCCCCCCCCCCCCCCCCCCCCCCCCCCCCCCCCCCCCCCCCCCCCCCCCCCCTCCCCCCCCCCCCCCCCCCCCCCCCCCCCCCCCCCCCCCCCCCCCCCCCCCCCCCCCCCCCCCCCCCCCCCCCCCCCCCCCCCCCCCCCCCCCCCCCCCCCCCCCCCCCCCCCCCCCCCCCCCCCCCCCCCCCCCCCCCCCCCCCTCCCCCCCCCCCCCCCCCCCCCCCCCCCCCCCCCCCCCCCCCCCCCCCCCCCCCCCCCCCCCCCCCCCCCCCCCCCCCCCCCCCCCCCCCCCCCCCCCCCCCCCCCCCCCCCCCCCCCCCCCCCCCCCCCCCCCCCCCCCCCCCCCCCCCCCCCCCCCCCCCCCCCCCCCCCCCCCCCCCCCCCCCCCCCCCCCCCCCCCCCCCCCCCCCCCCCCCCCCCCCCCCCCCCCCCCCCCCCCCCCCCCCCCCCCCCCCCCCCCCCCTCCCCCCCCCCCCCCCCCCCCCCCCCCCCCCCCCCCCCCCCCCCCCCCCCCCCCCCCCCCCCCCCCCCCCCCCCCCCCCCCCCCCCCCCCCCCCCCCCCCCCCCCCCCCCCCCCCCCCCCCCCCCCCCCCCCCCCCCCCCCCCCCCCCCCCCCCCCCCCCCCCCCCCCCCCCCCCCCCCCCCCCCCCCCCCCCCCCCCCCCCCCCCCCCCCCCCCCCCCCCCCCCCCCCCCCCCCCCCCCCCCCCCCCCCCCCCCCCCCCCCCCCCCCCCCCCCCCCCCCCCCCCCCCCCCCCCCCCCCCCCCCCCCCCCCCCCCCCCCCCCCCCCCCCCCCCCCCCCCCCCCCCCCCCCCCCCCCCCCCCCCCCCCCCCCCCCCCCCCCCCCCCCCCCCCCCCCCCCCCCCCCCCCCCCCCCCCCCCCCCCCCCCCCCCCCCCCCCCCCCCCCCCCCCCCCCCCCCCCCCCCCCCCCCCCCCCTCCCCCCCCCCCCCCCCCCCCCCCCCCCCCCCCCCCCCCCCCCCCCCCCCCCCCCCCCCCCCCCCCCCCCCCCCCCCCCCCCCCCCCCCCCCCCCCCCCCCCCCCCCCCCCCCCCCCCCCTCCCCCCCCCCCCCCCCCCCCCCCCCCCCCCCCCCCCCCCCCCCCCCCCCCCCCCCCCCCCCCCCCCCCCCCCCCCCCCCCCCCCCCCCCCCCCCCCCCCCCCCCCCCCCCCCCCCCCCCCCCCCCCCCCCCCCCCCCCCCCCCCCCCCCCCCCCCCCCCCCCCCCCCCCCCCCCCCCCCCCCCCCCCCCCCCCCCCCCCCCCCCCCCCCCCCCCCCCCCCCCCCCCCCCACCCCCCCCCCCCCCCCCCCCCCCCCCCCCCCCCCCCCCCCCCCCCCCCCCCCCCCCCCCCCCCCCCCCCCCCCCCCCCCCCCCCCCCCCCCCCCCCCCCCCCCCCCCCCCCCCCCCCCCCCCCCCCCCCCCCCCCCCCCCCCCCCCCCTCCCCCCCCCCCCCCCCCCCCCCCCCCCCCCCCCCCCCCCCCCCCCCCCCCCCCCCCCCCCCCCCCCCCCCCCCCCCCCCCCTCCCCCCCCCCCCCCCCCCCCCCCCCCCCCCCCCCCCCCCCCCCCCCCCCCCCCCCCCCCCCCCCCCCCCCCCCCCCCCCCCCCCCCCCCCCCCCCCCCCCCCCCCCCCCCCCCCCCCCCCCCCCCCCCCCCCCCCCCCCCCCCCCCCCCCCCCCCCCCCCCCCCCCCCCCCCCCCCCCCCCCCCCCCCCCCCCCCCCCCCCCCCCCCCCCCCCCCCCCCCCCCCCCCCCCCCCCCCCCCCCCCCCCCCCCCCCCCCCCCCCCCCCCCCCCCCCCCCCCCCCCCCCCCCCCCCCCCCCCCCCCCCCCCCCCCCCCCCCACCCCCCCCCCCCCCCCCCCCCCCCCCCCTCCCCCCCCCCCCCCCCCCCCCCCCCCCCCCCCCCCCCCCCCCCCCCCCCCCCCCCCCCCCCCCCCCCCCCCCCCCCCCCCCCCCCCCCCCCCCCTCCCCCCCCCCCCCCCCCCCCCCCCCCCCCCCCCCCCCCCCCCCCCCCCCCCCCCCCCCCCCCCCCCCCCCCCCCCCCCCCCCCCCCCCCCCCCCCCCCCCCCCCCCCCCCCCCCCCCCCCCCCCCCCCCCCCCCCCCCCCCCCCCCCCCCCCCCCCCCCCCCCCCCCCCCCCCCCCCCCCCCCCCCCCCCCCCCCCCCCCCCCCCCCCCCCCCCCCCCCCCCCCCCCCCCCCCCCCCCCCCCCCCCCCCCCCCCCCCCCCCCCCCCCCCCCCCCCCCCCCCCCCCCCCCCCCCCCCCCCCCCCCCCCCCCCCCCCCCCCCCCCCCCCCCCCCCCCCCCCCCCCCCCCCCCCCCCCCCCCCCCCCCCCCCCCCCCCCCCCCCCCCCCCCCCCCCCCCCCCCCCCCCCCCCCCCCCCCCCCCCCCCCCCCCCCCCCCCCCCCCCCCCTCCCCCCCCCCCCCCCCCCCCCCCCCCCCCCCCCCCCCCCCCCCCCCCCCCCCCCCCCCCCCCCCCCCCCCCCCCCCCCCCCCCCCCCCCCCCCCCCCCCCCCCCCCCCCCCCCCCCCCCCCCCCCCCCCCCCCCCCCCCCCCCCCCCCCCCCCCCCCCCCCCCCCCCCCCCCCCCCCCCCCCCCCCCCCCCCCCCCCCCCCCCCCCCCCCCCCCCCCCCCCCCCCCCCCCCCCCCCCCCCCCCCCCCCCCCCCCCCCCCCCCCCCCCCCCCCCCCCCCCCCCCCCCCCCCCCCCCCCCCCCCCCCCCCCCCCCCCCCCCCCCCCCCCCCCCCCCCCCCCCCCCCCCCCCCCCCCACCCCCCCCCCCCCCCCCCCCCCCCCCCCCCCCCCCCCCCCCCCCCCCCCCCCCCCCCCCCCCCCCCCCCCCCCCCCCCCCCCCCCCCCCCCCCCCCCCCCCCCCCCCCCCCCCCCCCCCCCCCCCCCCCCCCCCCCCCCCCCCCCCCCCCCCCCCCCCCCCCCCCCCCCCCCCCCCCCCCCCCCCCCCCCCCCCCCCCCCCCCCCCCCCCCCCCCCCCCCCCCCCCCCCCCCCCCCCCCCCCCCCCCCCCCCCCCCCCCCCCCCCCCCCCCCCCCCCCCCCCCCCCCCCCCCCCCCCCCCCCCCCCCCCCCCCCCCCCCCCCCCCCCCCCCCCCCCCCCCCCCCCCCCCCCCCCCCCCCCCCCCCCCCCCCCCCCCCCCCCCCCCCCCCCCCCCCCCCCCCCCCCCCCCCCCCCCCCCCCCCCCCCCCCCCCCCCCCCCCCCCCCCCCCCCCCCCCCCCCCCCCCCCCCCCCCCCCCCCCCCCCCCCCCCCCCCCCCCCCCCCCCCCCCCCCCCCCCCCCCCCCCCCCCCCCCCCCTCCCCCCCCCCCCCCCCCCCCCCCCCCCCCCCCCCCCCCCCCCCCCCCCCCCCCCCCCCCCCCCCCCCCCCCTCCCCCCCCCCCCCCCCCCCCCCCCCCCCCCCCCCCCCCCCCCCCCCCCCCCCCCCCCCCCCCCCCCCCCCCCCCCCCCCCCCCCCCCCCCCCCCCCCCCCCCCTCCCCCCCCCCCCCCCCCCCCCCCCCCCCCCTCCCCCCCCCCCCCCCCCCCCCCCCCCCCCCCCCCCCCCCCCCCCCCCCCCCCCCCCCCCCCTCCCCCCCCCCCCCCCCCCCCCCCCCCCCCCCCCCCCCCCCCCCCCCCCCCCCCCCCCCCCCCCCCCCCCCCCCCCCCCCCCCCCCCCCCCCCCCCCCCCCCCCCCCCCCCCCCCCCCCCCCCCCCCCCCCCCCCCCCCCCCCCCCCCCCCCCCCCCCCCCCCCCCCCCCCCCCCCTCCCCCCCCCCCCCCCCCCCCCCCCCCCCCCCCCCCCCCCCCCCCCCCCCCCCCCCCCCCCCCCCCCCCCCCCCCCCCCCCCCCCCCCCCCCCCCCCCCCCCCCCCCCCCCCCCCCCCCCCCCCACCCCCCCCCCCCCCCCCCCCCCCCCCCCCCCCCCCCCCCCCCCCCTCCCCCCCCCCCCCCCCCCCCCCCCCCCCCCCCCCCCCCCCCCCCCCCCCCCCCCCCCCCCCCCCCCCCCCCCCCCCCCCCCCCCCCCCCCCCCCCCCCCCCCCCCCCCCCCCCCCCCCCCCCCCCCCCCCCCCCCCCCCCCCCCCCCCCCCCCCCCCCCCCCCCCCCCCCCCCCCCCCCCCCCCCCCCCCCCCCCCCCCCCCCCCCCCCCCCCCCCCCCCCCCCCCCCCCCCCCCCCCCCCCCCCCCCCCCCCCCCCCCCCCCCCCCTCCCCCCCCCCCCCCCCCCCCCCCCCCCCCCCCCCCCCCCCCCCCCCCCCCCCCCCCCCCCCCCCCCCCCCCCCCCCCCCCCCCCCCCCCCCCCCCCCCCCCCCCCCCCCCCCCCCCCCCCCCCCCCCCCCCCCCCCCCCCCCCCCCCCCCCCCCCCCCCCCCCCCCCCCCCCCCCCCCCCCCCCCCCCCCCCCCCCCCCCCCCCCCCCCCCCCCCCCCCCCCCCCCACCCCCCCCCCCCCCCCCCCCCCCCCCCCCCCCCCCCCCCCCCCCCCCCCCCCCCCCCCCCCCCCCCCCCCCCCCCCCCCCCCCCCCCCCCCCCCCCCCCCCCCCCCCCCCCCCCCCCCCCCCCCCCCCCCCCCCCCCCCCCCCCCCCCCCCCCCCCCCCCCCCCCCCCCCCCCCCCCCCCCCCCCCCCCCCCCCCCCCCCCCCCCCCCCCCCCCCCCCCCCCCCCCCCCCCCCCCCCCCCCCCCCCCCCCCCCCCCCCCCCCCCCCCCCCCCCCCCCCCCCCCCCCCCCCCCCCCCCCCCCCCCCCCCCCCCCCCCCCCCCCCCCCCCCCCCCCCCCCCCCCCCCCCCCCCCCCCCCCCCCCCCCCCCCCCCCCCCCCCCCCCCCCCCCCCCCCCCCCCCCCCCCCCCCCCCCCCCCCCCCCCCC
>JAOANR010000021.1:0-54697 GCA_030278955.1 Hygrophila difformis | reverse complement strand
TTTTTACAGACATGCCACCCGAAGGGCACCGTTTTACGAAAGGCCACCTGACGGGCACCGTTTTACCGACAGGCCACCGACGGCACCGTTTTATTGACAGGACACCCGACGGGCACAGTTTTACCGAAATGCCCCGATGGGCACCGTTTTACCGACAAGCCACCCGACGGGCACCGTTTCACCGACCGGCCACTCGACGGGCACCGTTTTACTGGCAGGCCACCCGACGGGGACCGTTTTACCGAAATACCCCCCGACGGGCACCCTTTTACCGACAGACCACGCGACGGGCACCGTTTTACAGACGGCCCACCCAACGGGCACCGTTTTACGAAATAGCCCCGACGGGCACCCTTTTATTGACAGGCCACCCGACGGGCACCGTTTTATCGAAATACCCCCGACGGGCACCGTTTTACCGAATGGCCACCGAGGGCACCTATTTATAGACGGGCCACCCGACGGGCACCGTTTTTCCGACATACCACCCGACGGGCACTGTTTTCCGACAGGCCACCCGACGGGCAATGTTTTACCGAAATACCCCTGACGGCACCGTTTTACCGACAGGCCACCCGACGGGCACCGTTTTACTGACAGGCCACCTGACGAGCACCGTATTACCGACAATCCACCGACAGGCACCGTTTTACTGACAGGCCACCCGACTGGCACCGTTTTACCGACAGGCCTCCCGACGGGGACCGTTTTATAGAAATACCCTTGACGGGCACCGTTTTACCGACAGGCCACTCGACGGGCACAGTTTTACAGACATGCCACCCGACGGCCACCGTTTTACCGACAGGCCACGCGTCGGGCACTGTTTTACAGACATGCCACCCGACGGCCACCGTTTTACAGAAATACCCCCGACAGGCATCGTTTTACAGACATGCCACCCGAAGGGCACCGTTTTACCGAAAGGCCACCTGACAGGCACCGTTTTACCGACAGGCCACCGACGGCACCGTTTTACTGACAGGCCACCCGACGGGCACAGTTTTACCGAAATGCCCCCGATGGGCACTGTTTTACCGACAAGCCACCCGACGGGCACCCTTTTATTGACAGGCCACCCGACGGGCACCGTTTTATCGAAATACCCCCGACGGGCACCGTTTTACCGAAAGGCCACCGACGGGCACCTATTTATAGACGGGCCACCCGACGGGCACCGTTTTTCCGACATACCACCCGACGGGCACTGTTTTGCCGACAGGCCACCCGACGGGCACCGTTTTACAAACAGGCCACCCGACGGGCAATGTTTTACCGAAATACCCCTGACGGGCACCGTTTTACCGACAGGCCACCCGACGGGCACCGTTTTACTGACAGGCCACCCGACGAGCACCGTATTACCGACAATCCACCGACAGGCACCGTTTTACTGACAGGCCACCCGACTGGCACCGTTTTACCGAAATGCCCCTGACGGGCACCGTTTTACGACTGGCCAGCCGACGGGCACAGTTTTACTGACAGGCCACCCGACGAGGACCGTTTCGCAGAAATACCCCCGACAGGCATCGTTTAACTGATAAGCCACCCAACGAGGAACGCTTTCCCGAAATACCCCCGACAGGCGCGGTTTTACCGACAGGCCACCCGACGAGCACCGTTTTACCGAAAGGCCATGCGACGGGCACCGTTTTACAAACATGCCACCCGAAGCGCACCATTTTACCGAAAGGCCACCCGACGGGCACCGTTTTACCGACAGGCCACCGACGGGCACCGTTTTACTGACAGGCCACCCGACGGGCACAGTTTTACCGAAATGTCCCCGACGGGCATCGTTTTACCGACCGGCACCGTTTTACTGACAGGCCACCCGACGGGGACCGTATTACTGAAATACCCCCGACGGGCACCGTTTTACCGACAGACCACGCGACGGGCACCGCTTTACAGACAGACCACCTAACGGGCACCGTTTTACCGAAATAGCCCCGACGGGCACCGTTTTATAGACAGGCCACCCGACGGGCACCGTTTTACTTACAGGCCGCCCGACGGGCACAGTTTTACCGAAAGGCCACCGACGGGCACCGTTTCACTGACAGGACACCCGTCGAGCACAGTTTTACCGAAATGACTCCGACGGGCATCGTTTTACCGACAAGCTACCCGATGAGCACCGTTTTACCGACCGGCCACCCGACGGGCACCGTTTTACTGAGAGGCCACCCGATGGGGACCATTTTACCGAAACACCCCCGACGGGCACCGTTTTACCGAAAGGCCATGCGACGGGCACCGGTTTACAAACATGCCACCCGAAGCGCACCATTTTACCGAAAGGCCACCCGACGGGCACCGTTTTACCGACAGGCCACCGACGGGCACCGTTTTACTGACAGGCCACCCGATGGGCACAGTTTTACCGAAATGCCCCCGACAGGCATCGTTTTACCGACCGGCCACCCGACGGGCACCGTTTTACTGACAGGCCACCCGACGGGGACCGTATTACTGAAGTACCCCCGACGGGCACCGTTTTACCGACAGACCACGCGACGGGCACCGCTTTACAGACAGGCCACCTAACGGGCACCGTTTTACAGACAGGCCACCCAACAGACATCGTTTTACCGACAGGCCACCGACGGGCACCGATTTATAGACGGGCCACCTGACGGGCACCGTTTTACCGACATACCACCCGACAGGCACTGTTTTGCCGACAGGCCACCCGACGGGCACCGTTTTACAAACAGGCACCGGACGGGCAATGTTTTACCGAAATACCCCCGACGGGCACCGTTTTACCGACAGGCCACCCGACGGGCACCGTTTTACTGACAGGCCACCCGACTGGCAGCTTTTTACCGAAATGCCCCCGACAGGCACCGTTTTACCGACCGGCCGCCCGACGGGCACTGTTTTACTGAGGGCCACCCGACGAGCACCGTTTCACAGAAATACCCCCGACAGGCACCGTTTTACCTACAGGCCAGCCGACGGGCACCGTTTTACTGACAGGCCTCCCGACGGGGACCGTTTTACAGAAATACCCCTGACGGGCACCGTTTTACCGACAGGCCACTCGACGGGCACCTTTTACAGACAGGCCACTCGACGGGCACCGTTTTACAGACAG
Source organism: Hygrophila difformis (assembly GCA_030278955.1). Taxonomy (NCBI): domain Eukaryota; kingdom Viridiplantae; phylum Streptophyta; class Magnoliopsida; order Lamiales; family Acanthaceae; genus Hygrophila; species Hygrophila difformis. The sequence continues at coordinate 51,591 of JAOANR010000021.1, read as the reverse complement.
GCCACCCGACGGGCACCGTTTTACCGACAAGCCACGCGACGGGCACCGTTTTACAGACATGCCACCGAAGGGCACCGTTTTACCGAAATACCTCCGACGGGCACTGTTTTACTTACAGGCCGCCCCGACGGGCACAGTTTTACCGACAGGCCACCGACGGGCATCGTTTCACTGACAGGCGACCCGTCGAGCACAGTTTTACCGAAATGACCCCGACGGGCACCGTTTTACCGACAAGCTACCCGATGGGCACTGATTTACCGACCGGCCACCCGACGGGCACCGTTTTACTGAGAGGCCACTCGATGGGGACCATTTTACCGAAATACCCTCGACGGGCACCGTTTTACCGACAGACCACGCGACGGGCACCGTTTTACAGACAGGCCACCCAACGGGCACCGTTTTACCGACAGGCCACCGACGGGCACCGATTTATAGACGGGCCACCCGACGGGCACCGTTTTACCGACATACCACCCGACAGGCACTGTTTTGCCGACAGGCCACCCGACGGGCACCGTTTTACAAACAGGCACCCGACGGGCAATGTTTTACCGAAATACCCCCGACGGGCACCGTTTTACCGACAGGCCACCCGACGGACACCGTTTTACTTAGAGGCCACCTGACGAGCACCGTATTACCGAAAATCCACCGACAGGCACCGTTTTACTGACAGGCCACCCGACTGGCACCGTTTTACCGAAATGCCCCCGACGGGCACCGTTTTACCGACTGCCACCCGACGGGCACAGTTTTAATGACGGGCCACCCGACGAGCAGCGTTTCACAGAAATACCCCCGACAGGCACCGTTTTACCTACAGGCCAGCCGACGGGCACCGTTTTACTGACAGGCGTCCCGACGGGGACCGTTTTACAGAAATACCCCTGACGGGCACCGTTTTACCGACAGGCCACTCGACGGGCACTGTTTTACAGACAGGCCACTCGACGGGCACCGTTTTACAGACAGGCCACCCGACGGGCACCGTTTTACCGACAAGCCACGCGACGGGCACCGTTTTACAGACATGCCACCCGAAGGGCACCGTTTTACCGAAATACCCCCGACGGGCACCGTTTTACTGACAGGCCACCCGAAGGGCACAGTTTTACTGACAGGCCACCCGACGGGCACCGTTTTACTGACAGGCCACCCGACTGGCACCGTTTTACCGAAATGCCCCCGACAGGCACTGTTTTACCGACCGGCCACCCGACGGGCACTGTTTTACTGACGGGCCACCCGACGAGCACCGTTTCACAGAAATACCCCCGACAGGCACCGTTTTACCTACAGGCCAGCCGACGGGCACCGTTTTACTGACAGGCCTCCCGACGGGGACCGTTTTACAGAAATACCCCTGACGGGCACCGTTTTACCGACAGGCCACTCGACGGGCACCGTTTTACAGACAGGCCACTCGACGGGAACCGTTTTACAGACAGGCCACCCGACGGGCACCGTTTTACCGACAGGCCACGCGACGGGCACCGTTTTACAGACATGCCACCGAAGGGCACCGTTTTACCGAAATACCTCCGCCGGGCACCGTTTTACTTACAGGCCGCCCCGACGGGCACAGTTTTACCGACAGGCCACCGACGGGCATCGTTTCACTGACAGGCCACCCGTCGAGCACAGTTTTACCGAAATGACCCCGACGGGCACCGTTTTACTGACAAGCTACCCGATGGGCACCGATTTACCCACCGGCCACCCGACGGGCACCGTTTTACTGAGAGGCCACCCGATGGGGACCATTTTACCGAAATACCCCCGACGGGCACCGTTTTACCGACAGACCACGCGACGGGCACCTTTTACAGACAGGCCACCCAACGGGCACCGTTTTACCGACAGGCCACCGACGGGCACCGATTTATAGACGGGCCACCCGACGGGCACCGTTTTACCGACATACCACCCGACAGGCACTGTTTTGCCGACAGGCCACCCGACGGGCACCGTTTTACAAACAGGCACCCGACGGGCAATGTTTTACCGAAATACACCCGACGGGCACCGTTTTACTGACAGGCCACCCGACGGGCACCGTTTTACTTACAGGCCACCTGACGAGCACCGTATTACCGAAAATCCACCGACAGGCACCGTTTTACTGACAGGCCACCCGACTGGCACCGTTTTACAAAAAATGCCCCCGACGGGCACCGTTTTACCGACTGGCCACCCGACGGGCACAGTTTTACTGACGGGCCACCCGACGAGCACCGTTTCACAGAAATACCCTCGACAGGCACCGTTTTACCTACAGGCCAGCCGACGGGCACCGTTTTACTGACAGGCCTCCCGACGGGGACCGTTTTATAGAAATACCCCTGACGGGCACCGTCTTACCGACAGGCCACTCGACGGGCACCGTTTTACAGACAGGCCACTCGACGGGCACCGTTTTACAGACAGGCCACCCGACGGGCACCGTTTTACCGACAGGCCACGCGACGGGCACCGTTTTACAGACATGCCACCCGTAGGGCACCGTTTTACCGAAATAACCCGACGGCACTGTTTTACTGACAGGCCACCCGAAGGGCACAGTTTTACTGACAGGCCACCCGACGGGCACCGTTTTACCGACAGGCCACCGACGGGCACCGTTTTACTGACAGGCCACCCGACGGCCACCGTTTTACCGAAATACGCCCGACAGGCATCGTTTTACCGACAGACCACCCGACGGGCACCGTTTAACTGATAGGCCACCCAACGAGGAATGTTTTCCCGAAATACCCCCGACAGGCGCCGTTTTACCGACAGGCCACCCGACGGGCACCGTTTTACCGAAAGGCCATGCGACGGGCACCGTTTTACAAACATGCCACCCGAAGCGCACCATTTTACCGAAAGGCCACCCGACGGGCACCGTTTTACCGACAGGCCACCGACGGGCACCGTTTTACTGACAGGCCACCCGACGGGCACAGTTTTACCGAAATGCGCCCGACGGGCACCGTTTTACCGACCGGCCACCCGACGGGCACCGTTTTACTGACAGGCCACCCGACGGGGACCGTATTACTGAAATACCCCCGACGGGCACCGTTTTACCGACACCACGCGACGGGCACCGCTTTACAGACAGGCCACCTAACGGGCACCGTTTTACCGAAATAGCCCCGACGGGCACCGTTTTACGGACAGGCCACCCGACGGGCACCGTTTTACTTACAGGCCGCCCGACGGGCACAATTTTACCGAAAGGCCACCGACGGGCACCGTTTCACTGACAGGCCACCCGTCGAGCACAGTTTTACCGAAATGACTCCGACGGGCACCGTTTTACCGACAAGCTACCCGATGGGCACCGTTTTACCGACCGGCCACCCGACGGGCACCGTTTTACTGACAGGCCACCCGATGGGGACCATTTTACCGAAATACCCCCGACGGGCACCGTTTCACCGACAGACCACGCGACGGGCACCGTTTTACAGACAGGCCACCCCACGGGCACCGTTTTACCGACAGGCCACCGACGGGCACCGATTTATAGACGGGCCACCCGACGGGCACCGATTTATAGACGGGCCACCCGACGGGCGCCGTTTTACTGACAGGCCACCCGACGGGGACCGTATTACGGAAATACCCCCGACGGGCACCGTTTTACCGATAGACCACGCGACGGGCACCGCTTTACAGACAAGCCACCTAACGGGCACCGTTTTACCGAAATAGTCCCGACGGGCACCGTTTTACAGAAATACCCCTGACGGGCACCGTTTTACCGACAGGCCACTCGACGGGCACTGTTTTACAGACAGGCCACTCGACGGGCACCGTTTTACAGACAGGCCACCCGACGGGCACCGTTTTACCGACAGGCCACGCGACGGGCACCGTTTTACAGACATGCCACCCGAAGGGCACCGTTTTACCGAAATACCCCCGACGGGCACCGTTTTACTGACAGGCCACCCGAAGGGCACAGTTTTACTGACAGGCCACCCGACGGGCACCGTTTTACTGACAGGCCACCCGACTGGCACCGTTTTACCGAAATGCCCCCGACAGGCACCGTTTTACCGACCGGCCACCCGACGGGCACTGTTTTACTGACGGGCCACCCGACGAGCACCGTTTCACAGAAATACCCCCGACAGGCACCGTTTTACCTACAGGCCAGCCGACGGGCACCGTTTTACTGACAGGCCTCCCGACGGGGACCGTTTTACAGAAATACCCCTGACGGGCACCGTTTTACCGACAGGCCACTCGACGGGCACCGTTTTACAGACAGGCCACTTGACGGGAACCGTTTTACAGACAGGCCACCCGACGGGCACTGTTTTACCGACAGGCCACGCGACGGGCACCGTTTTACAGACATGCCACCGAAGGGCACCGTTTTACCGAAATACCTCCGACGGGCACCGTTTTACTTACAGGCCGCCCCGACGGGCACAGTTTTACCGACAGGCCACCGACGGGCATTGTTTCACTGACAGGCCACCCGTCGAGCACCGTTTTACCGACAAGCTACCCGATGGGCACCGATTTACCCACCGGCCACCCGACGGGCACCGTTTTACTGAGAGGCCACCCGATGGGGACCATTTTGCCGAAATACCCCCGACGGGCACCGTTTTACCGACAGACCACGCGACGGGCACCTTTTACAGACAGGCCACCCAACGGGCACAGTTTTACCGACAGGCCACCGACGGGCACCGATTTATAGACGGGCCACCCGACGGGCACCGTTTTACCGACATACCACCCGACAGGCACTGTTTTGCCGACAGGCCACCCGACGGGCACCGTTTTACAAACAGGCACCCGACGGGCAATGTTTTACCGAAATACCCCCGACGGGCACCGTTTTACCGACAGGCCACCCGACGGGCACCGTTTTACTTACAGGCCACCTGACGAGCACCGTATTACCGAAAATCCACCGACAGGCACCGTTTTTCTGACAGGCCACCCGACTGGCACCGTTTTACCGAAATGCCCCCGACGGGCACCGTTTTACCGACTGGCCACCCGACGGGCACAGTTTTACTGACGGGCCACCCGACGAGCACCGTTTCACTGAAATACCCTCGACAGGCACCGTTTTACCTACAGGCCAGCCGACGGGCACCGTTTTACTGACAGGCCTCCCGACGGGGACCGTTTTATAGAAATACCCCTGACGGGCACCGTCTTACCGACAGGCCACTCGACGGGCACCGTTTTACAGACAGGCCACCCGACGGGCACCGTTTTACCGACAGGCCACGCGACGGGCACCGTTTTACAGACATGCAACCCGAAGGGCACCGTTTTACCGAAACAACCCGACGGCACCGTTTTACTGACAGGCCACCCGAAGGGCACAGTTTTACTGACAGGCCACCCGACGGGCACCGTTTTACCGACAGGCCACCGACGGGCACCGTTTTACTGACAGGCCACCCGACGGCCACCGTTTTACCGAAATACGCCCGACAGGCATCGTTTTACCGACAGACCACCCGACGGGCACCGTTTAACTGATAGGCCACCCAACGAGGAACATTTTCCCGAAATACCCCCGACAGGCGCCGTTTTACCGACAGGCCACCCGACGGGCACCGTTTTACCGAAAGGCCATGCGACGGGCACCGTTTTACAAACATGCCACCCGAAGCGCACCATTTTACCGAAAGGCCACCCGACGGGCACCGTTTTACGGACAGGCCACCGACGGGCACCGTTTTACTGACAGGCCACCCGACGGGCACAGCTTTACCGAAATGCCCCCGACGGGCACCGTTTTACCGACCGGCCACCCGACGGGCACCGTTTTACTGACAGGCCACCCGGCGGGGACCGTATTACTGAAATACCCCCGACGGGCACCGTTTTACCGACAGACCACACGACGGGCACCGCTTTACAGACAGGCCACCTAACGGGCACCGTTTTACCGAAATAGCCCCGACGGGCACCGTTTTACGGACAGGCCACCCGACGGGCACCGTTTTACTTACAGGCTGCCCGACGGGCACAGTTTTACCGAAAGGCCACCGACGGGCACCGTTTCACTGACAGGCCACCCGTCGAGCACAGTTTTACCGAAATGACTCCGACGGGCACCGTTTTACCGACAAGCTACCCGATGGGCACCGTTTTACCGACCGGCCACCCGACGGGCACCGTTTTACTGACAGGCCACCCGATGGGGACCATTTTACCGAAATACCCCCGACGGGCACCGTTTCACCGACAGACCACGCGACGGGCACCGTTTTACAGACAGGCCACCCACGGGCACCGTTTTACCGACAGGCCACCGACGGGCACCGATTTATAGACGGGCCACCCGACGGGCACCGATTTATAGACGGGCCACCCGACGGGCGCCGTTTTACTGACAGGCCACCCGACGGGGACCGTATTACGGAAATACCCCCGACGGGCACCGTTTTACCGATAGACCACGCGACGGGCACCGCTTTACAGACAGGCCACCTAACGGGCACCGTTTTACCGAAATAGTCCCGACGGGCACCGTTTTACAGACAGGCCACCCGACGGGCACCGTTTTACTTACAGGCCGCCCGACGGGCACAGTTTTACCGACAGGCCACCGACGGGCACCGTTTCACTGACAGGCCACCCGTCGAGCACAGTTTTACCTAAATCACCCCGACGGGCACCGACAAGCTACCCGATGGGCGCCGTTTTACCGACCGGCCACCCGACGGGCACCGTTTTACTGACAGGCCACACGATGGGGACCATTTTACCGAAATACCCCCGACGGGCACCGTTTTTCCGACAGACCACGCGACGGGCACCGTTTTACAGACAGGCCACCCAACGGGCACTGTTTTACCGACAGGCCACCGACGGCACCGATTTATAGACGGGCCACCCGACGGGCACCGTTTTACCGACATACCACCCGACAGGCACTGTTTTGCCGACAGGGCCACCCGACGGGCACCGTTTTACAAACAGGAACCCGACGGGCAATGTTTAACGAAATACCCCCGACGGGGCACCGTTTTACCGACAGGCCACCCGACGGGCACCGTTTTACTAACAGGCCACCTGACGAGCACCGTATTACCGACAATCCACCGACAGACACCGTTTTACTGACAGGCCACCCGACTGGCACCGTTTTACCGAAATGCCCCCGACGGGCACCGTTTTACCGACTGGCCACCCGACGGGCACAGTTTTACTGACGGGCCACCCGACGAGCACCGTTTCACAGAAATACCCCCGACAGGCACCGTTTTACCTACAGGCCAGCCGACGGGCACCGTTTTACTGACAGGCCACCCGACGGGGATCGTTTTACAGAAATACCCCTGATGGGCACCTTTTTACCGACAGGCCACTCGACGGGCACCGTTTTACAGACAGGCCACCCGACGGGCACCGTTTTACCGACAGGCCACGCGACGGGCACCGTTTTACAAACAGGCCACCCGACGGGCACCGTTTTACCGACAGACCACGCGACGGGCACCGTTATAACAGACATGCCACCCGAAGGGCACCGTTTTATCGAAATACCCCCGACGGGCACCGTTTTACTGACAGGGCAACCGAAGGGCATTGTTTTACTGACAGGCCACCCAACGGGCACCGTTTTACCGACAGGCCACCGACGGGCATCGTTTTACTGACAGGCCACCCGACGGCCACCGTTTTACCGAAATTCCCCCGACAGGCATCGTTTTACTGACAGACCACCCGACGGGCACCGTTTTACTGATAGGCCACCCAACGAGGAACGTTTTCCCGAAATACCCCCGACAGGCGCCGTTTTACCGACAGGCCACCCGACGGGCACCGTTTTATCGAAAGGCCATGCGACGGGCACCGTTTTACAAACATGCCACCCGAAGCGCACTATTTTACCGAAAGGCCACCCGACGGGCACCGTTTTACCGACAGACCACCGACGGGCACCGTTTTACAGACAGGCCACCCGACTGGCACATTTTTACCGAAATGCCCCCGACGGGCACCGTTTTACCGACCGGCCACCCGACGGTCACCGTTTTACTGACAGGCCACCCGACGAGGACCGTATTACTGAAATACCCCCGACGGGCACCGTTTTACCGACAGACCACGCGACGGGCACCGCTTTACAGACAGGCCACCTAACGGGCACCGTTTTACCGAAATAGCCCCGTCGGGCACCGTTTTACCGACAGGCCACCCGACGGGCACCATTTTACTTACATGCCCCCGACGGGGGCACCGTTTTACCGACTGGCCAGCCGACGGGCACAGTTTTACTGACAGGCCACCCGACGAGCACCGTTTCACAGAAATACCCTCGACAGGCACCGTTTTACCTACAGGCCAGCCGACGGGCACCGTTTTACTGACATGCATCCCAACGGGGACCGTTTTACAGAAATACCCTTGACGGGCACCGTTTTACCGACAGGCCACTCGACGGGCACCGTTTTACAGACAGGCCACCCGACGGGCATCGTTTTACCGACAGGCCACGCGACGGGCATCGTTTTACAGACATGCCACCCGAAGGGCACCTGACATGAATCAACCCGATGGATCTAAGTTGGTATCAACTTGTAAAATAAGAACAAGGGAAAATAAAATGGATAGGGAAGCAATCACAATTAAAGGGGGTTAGGAGAAGCTAAACAAGGTATGAAGACCTTGTTCTCAACTCAATCAAACCATCCAATAACCTTGATTAGTGACCATTTTTGGATGCTTCAATTCCAAAATGGTGAGGGTTTCCCAATAAACACTCAAAGGGTATTGTTCCAACCTAGGTTGGACACAATGTGATCTTTTGAAATAGATAAGAGATATGTTCTCATTTCAAATAAACAAAAGATGAGAAATATTGTTTGGGAGGACATATATATAGGCCTCCAACTTACAAGGGCAAAATAGGAAGAAAAATACATGAAAAAGCCCTAGAAAACATGAAAAATGGCATTCTGGACAGACTTTGTTGCGGAACAGGATCCGTGTCGCGGAACAGGCATCGCGACTGGGTCTGTGTCGCGGAACATGGCATCGCGACTGGGTCTGTGTCGCGGAACAGCCTTTGTCGCGGAACAGTCTTTGTCGCGGAACAGCCTTGTTGCGGAACAGCCTTTGTCGCGGAACAGGGTCCTTGTCGCGGAACAGGGTCTTTGTCGCGGAACAGGGTTTCGCGACAAAGGTGGTTTGGCGACAGGAGTCCTGAAAAACCAACAAGTCTAGAGCGGACCCCACAGTAGTTGTTTAATTTATTACATGCCATTGTTTAAACTAGAATAAGTCTGAATTAAACAAAATAACAGTTCAACACTTCCGATCATTGACTGGTCTCCGGCCGGCGACGGCGGCAGCGCCGACCAAACTCCGGCCAAGTTCTGGTCAACTTCCGGCGAACTCCGATCAAGCTCCGGTGACGTCCGACGGTGCTCCGGCGGTGTTCCGGCGACTCTCCGGTGATCCCCATTTGATCCGAATTGGTAATCGGGTTGGTCCGGACTTCCACGTCATTCCCTCCCCCTTGAGAAGCTTTGGACTCCAAAGCTGATTGGAAAGACATTACAGGAGTTTTGACGACAGTACCATGATCTGGAAAATGATAAGCTTTCCTTAGCTGCACCCTGATTCCTTTTACTCCCAAAGTTTTGATCAAATAATGCATGTGGCTTCGAGGAATCTTTCCAACATATTTAAAATGACTATGATCAGCATCCATTCTATCCGGTAGAATCAGCTTCTCAAGCAAGTGCTTATGATACTGACTCGGTCTCAAATTCTCAGCATATTCCCAGAATGGATCAATGAATTCAGAATTTAATTCAGGGCTAATGCATTTATCTGGCAGACTCAAACTTTGCTTATTCAACTCAGATCTCGGGGCCATTCCCAAAGTAGAAAAATGACGAGATCTTACTGACATGGATCTATGTGTCTAAACCGAAAAGAAGAATCAAAAGCACAAAATCAAGAGAAGAAAATGGCCAAGTGGCCGAGAATCAAAGAACAAGAAAATGATGGAATTACTTGGAAATGATGAAGGAAGTGATCTTGTTCATCCAAGTAGACTCGAGCGACCCCGACCCTTCTACGGTGGAACCGTCCGCCGCCTTGCTTGATCTCCCAAGATTGGACCCCGTGAAGCTTCCTCCAAGCCCCGCGTGTCACGACCCCAAAGTTGCTAAGCCCTTGGAACCGATTTGAAGCTATCTTCTCTCCAAGAACAATCGGCCATGGTGGAAATGGAAGATGGCCGAGAGGTTTTGGGTGTTGGGAGGGAAGAAGATGATACACTCTTGGTTTGGTTCTATCTACCTCACAAGAGAAAATTGGATTTGAAGAGAGAACTCTCAAATTCAAGTAAAGACTTTCAATTATCAAAACAAAGCTAAGTGATACAAGTGATCCATGAGTCTTATTTAAAGACTCATGGTGGACGCCCAAAACCAATATTTGGGACGGCCAAGAGCCAAACAAGGCCCTTACTACTTCATCTCAACTCCCTCTCAACCTCCAACAAGCTTAACTCCACACAAACATAACCTACACTAGGACACAAACCTAGGACTAACCTAGTTAACCTAGTATTAGGATGTCTCAATACATATGTCATAATGAGATCATACCTAAAAAGGAAATACAAACAAACATCTAAACAAGGTTGTCCTAGCACATGTAATGGAAACATAGGTAGACATGTCTTATGTCTTGTCTTAATTCTTCCTTCAAGCTTGTTTCTTCCTCTTTCTCTTGTCCAAACTCCTTCTTTCCTCCTTCATACTTCTTCAACATTCCTCCCAAGTATTCATAATGTTGGTCAAGTGATTGTTGAATCCGGACATGTAGATTGTTGGATTCGGATTGGATCTTTCTTGGCCCTTGTCAAGCCATCGTCCTACTTGGAAGTTGTAGATGATCATGATATCCTTACTTCTAGCTTCTTGATGCTTTCATGTAACTCGGATCCCGCCATGTCACCATGCGCCACATCATCCTGTGCCATGTCATCACATGCCTCGGATGCTTCTTCATGCCTTTAAGCTCCTTTGAAATGGCTTCCAAGTGTGCTTGCATCATTCTTTTAAGCCTTTGATCCCACCGCAAGTAGAATCTCTTGTTTGGACAAGTCGATCGGATTAGACGTCCTCGTCACTTACCCTTGGAGATTTTTGGCACTGCTCAGAAATGCTAGCAGATGTGATCTCAGTGCTGGGTTCCATTCCATTAGAATCATCAGTGGCAAATTTGTGCAATTTTCCATGTAGCTCTGAAGAGAGACTAAGATTTTCCTTTTTAATTTTGTTGTCCACTTGTTTCTTGTGACCTGCAAACTCGTCCTTTAGAGCATCAAATTTTTCATTGAGCTTGGCATCAAAGTGTTGCTTCAGTGCCACCATGTTTGCGTTCAAGCTCCTCAGTAACTCCATTACGGTGGGATCAGATGTACCTGTCATCTTAGAAAAATATAAACTGGATATATATATGGGAGGTTAGAATAAGGAAAAGAAAAATTTTTCTGGGCCTCTCAGTGTATCACTCTCACTCTTTGATCACATCCCAATGACGTAAATCGAGGTTAACTCACAATTCGGAGAATGCAAACCGAAATGGTCACAAATTTTGGAAATGGGACGAGTGAGTGAGGACTGAATTTATGAGACGCGCAATACACGAAACAAAATGTAATTGCTCGACTCAATCAAATAAAAGCACAGAATTAATATGTGATATGCAATGCACAATTTAGATTTTGCAAGATTAATTTGGCAATCACAATTAATTATCCAATTCCTCACTTTAAAAGTGTAAAATATAAATCCTCACAAATAAAAACACTCGGAATCTCTCAAATATATGCCTCACTCAAAACCCAAATTAATTTAACTCAATTGAACAATTAAAATAATTGTCCAATTTAATTAAATCAATTTTAAACTAGTCCAATATTTTTCTCAAAACCCAAATGTTGAGATACTAAAGCCAATTCAATTAATTCAAACAAGGATCCAATCTCACAATTAAATCCTCAAGCACGTGACATGCACACAATTGGCCAAATGATTGTGGGACCCGCGGACAAATTAATGCTTGGAGATTCTTTTGTCTTGTACATGGATGTGCACGTCCCTTGCCTTCTTTTCTTTCGATTTGAATTTGTTACCCAACTCATGCAGATAAGGTTCACTTGTTTGGTCTCCACCTTTTGACTTATTTCCTCTTTTGTGCTAAGAATCAAGTCTCAACAGCTCGGATGTGAATTGGTGGTACTCTCAAAATGCAAGTCCTTTTCCCCACAATTATTGAAGTAGTACATCCGGTCCTCCCTTGAATACCCAAAACACCCTTGCTAACTCACTTTATGGATCAAAAAGATACCCTCAAGAACACACATGAAGATTGTTTGAAGGTGATATGAACTTGAAGAACACTTTGAAGATCTTCAAACTCAAGAAGAACACTATGAACAAACCCTAACTTTCAACCCAACACTCAAAATCACTCACTCTTGGATTAATTAATGTTCTTGCCAAGTTAAGCTTAAAAACTCATGTTAATGCATACAATATCCATACTATGATGCCAATGAATGAAAAACAGACACAAACACCGATTAATACAGATTCACAAGCAAAATACACAAGATTTTCGGGTAAAGCTCAAGAACAACAAGAAAATTTCAAAGAACCATAACTTTCACATCCGATGTCCGATTTGAACAAACCACATATGTAAATCCATGTACTCAATGAGAGGAATTCAAATATGCAATTCTTTTTCAGAAATTCCAAACGGACAGAGAGCAGAAAATCCAGACAGAATACAGAAATTTGGTTTTGGAGAGTTTTTGGTGGAGGATTAAGATTTGGAAAAATTTGGGCATTATAACCCCTAGAAAATGAATGATTTGGGTTTGCCAAATGGAACGGTGGTTCCAAATGGGGAGTGGTGGTGTGTGAAGTGGATGAACAAAGCAAGAACAAGAGGTTTGAGAAAATATGGCCAAGATCTTCAAAAATTCATAGAAAATGATTCCCTTGGCCAAATTTTTCAAACTTTATATGAATCCTTATGTAATCGACCCAATGAATCTGAATATGAAGTCAGATTACACAAAAACTCAACGGATGAAAATGACCTGGGCGTGAACAGTAACCAGGAGCTATTTTTGGGGTTTTTAGAAAATGATTTTTGGATTTTTGATAACACAAGTGAACCAACTTTTTGCTCTGATACCAAATGACATGAATGGAACCCGGGATCGAAGTTGGTATCGACTTGTAAAACAAGAGGATGGATATTGCCAAATGACACTTGGTGCCAAATGGGGAAGAAATATGAAGAACAAGGAAAAATAAAATGCTAGGGAAGCAATCACAATTAAAGGGGGTTAGGAGAAGCTAAACAAGGTATGAAGACCTTGTCCTCAACTCAAGCTAACCATCCAATAACCTTGATTAGTGACCATTTTTGGATGCTTCAATTCCAAAATGGTGAGTATTTCCCAATAAACACTCAAAGGGTATTGTTCCAACCATGGTTGGACACAATGTGATTTTTTGAAATAGATAAGAGAGATGTTCTCATTTCAAATAAACAAAAGATGAGAAATATTGTTTGGGAGGACATATATATAGGCCTCCAACTTACAAGGGCAAAATAGGAAGAAAAATACATGAAAAACCCTAGAAAACATGAAAAATGGCATTCTGGACAGACTTTGTCGCGGAACAGGATCCGTGTCGCGGAACAGGCATCGCGACTGGGTCTGTGTCGCGGAACGTGGCATCGCGACTGGGTCTGTGTCGCGGAACAGCCTTTGTCGCGGAACAGTCTTTGTCGCGGAACAGCCTTGTTGCGGAACAGCCTTTGTCGCGGAACAGGGTTTCGCGACAAAGGTGGTTTGGCGACAGGAGTCCTGAAAAACTAACAAGTCTAGAGCGGACCCCACAGTAGTTGTTTAATTTATTACATGCCATTGTTTAAACTAGAATAAGTCTGAATTAAACAAAATAACAGTTCAACACTTCCGATCATTGACTGGTCTCCGGCCGGCGACGGCGGCAGCGCCGACCAAACTCCGGCCAAGTTCCGGTCAACTTCCGGCGAACTCCGATCAAGCTCCGGTGACGTCCGACGGTGCTCCGGCGGTGTTCCGGCGACTCTCCGGTGATCCCCATTTGATCCGAATTGGTAATCGGGTTGGTCCGGACTTCCACGTCAGCACCGTTTTACCGAAATACCCCCGACGGGCACCGTTTTACTGACAGGCCACCCGAAAGACACAGTTTTACTGACAGGCGACCCGACGGGCACCGTTTTACCGACAGGCCACCGACGGGCACCGTTTAACTGACAGGCCACCCGACGGCCACCGTTTTACCGAAATACCCCCGACAGGCATCGTTTTACCGACAGACCACCCCACGGGCACCGTTTAACTAATAGGCCACCCAACGGGGAGCGTTTTCCCGAAATACCCCCGACAGGTGCCGTTTTACCGACAGGCCACCCGACGGGCACCGTTTTACCGAAAGGCCATGCGACGGGCACCGTTTTACAAACATGCCACCCGAAGCGCACCATTTTACCGAAAGGCCACCCGACGGGCACCGTTTTACCGACAGGCCACCGACGGGCACCGTTTTACTGACAGGCCACCCGACGGGCACAGTTTTACCAAAATGCCCCCGACGGGCACCGTTTTACTGACAGGCCACCCGACGGGGACCGTATTACTGAAATACCCCCGACAGGCACCGTGGTGCCCGTCGGTGGCCTTTCGGTAAAACGCTGCCCGTCGGGTGGTATGTCGGTAAAACGCTGCCCGTCGGGTGGTATGTCGGTAAAACGGTGCACGTCGATAAATCGGTGCCCGTCGGTGGCCTTTCGGTAAAACGATGCCCGCCGGGGGTATTTCGGTAAAACGGTGCCCGTCGGGTGGCCTGTCAGTAAAACGGTGCCCGTCGGGTGGCCTGTTGGTAAAACGGTGCCAGTTGGGTGGCCTGTCTGTAAAACAGTGCCCTTCGCGTGGTCTGTCGGTAAAACAGTGCCCGTCGGGGGTATTTCGGTAAACGATCCCCGTCGGGTGGCCTGTCAGTAAAATGGTTCCCGTCGGTGGCCTGTCGGTAAAACGGTACCCGTCGGGTGGCCTGTCGGTAAAACGGTGCCCGTCAGGGGCATTTCGGTAAAACTGTGCCCGTCGGGTGGCCGTCAATAAAACGGTGCCCGTCGGAGGCCTGTCAGTAAAACGGTGCCCGTTTGGTGGCTTGTCTGTAAAACGGTGCCCGTCGCGTGGTCTGTCTGTAAAACGGTGCCCGTCGGGGGTATTTTGGTAAAACGGTCCCCGTCGGGTGGCCTGTAGGTAAAACGGTGCCCGTCGGGTGGCCTGTCGGTAAAACGGTGCCCGTCGGGGGTATTTCGATAAACGGTCCACGTCGGGTGGCCTGTCAATAAAACGGTGCCCGTCGGTTGCCTGTCGGTAAAACGGTGCCCGTCGGGTGGCCTGTCGGTAAAACGGTGCCCGTCGGGTGGCCTGTCGGTAAAACGGTCCCGTCGGGGGCATTTCGGTAAAACTGTGCCCGTCCGGTGGCCGTCAGTAAAACGGTGCCCGTCGGTGGCCTGTCAGTAAAACGGTACCCGTTTGGTGCCTGTCTGTAAAACGGTGCCCGTCGCGTGGTCTGTCGGTAAAACGGTGCCCGTCGGGGGTATTTCGGTAAAACGGTCCCCGTCGGGTGGCCTGTAGGTAAACCGGTGCCCGTGGGGTGACCTGTCTGTAAAACGGTGCCTGTCGGTGGTATTTCGGTAAAACGGTGCTCGTCGGGTGGCTTGTCAGTAAAACGGTGCCCGTCGGGTGGCCTGTCGGTAAAACCGTGCCCGTCGGGTGGCCTGTCGGTAAAACGGTGCCCGTCGGGTGGCCTGTCGGTAAAACGGTGCCCGTCGGAGGCATTTCGGTAAAACTGTGCCCGTCGGGAGCATTTCGGTAAAACTGTGCCCGTCGGGTGGCCGTCAATAAAACGGTGCCCGTCGGTGGCCTGTCAGTAAAACGGTACCTGTTGGGTGGCCTGTCTGTAAAACGGTGCCCGTCGCGTGGTCTGTCGGTAAAACGGTGCCCGTCGGGGGTATTTCGGTAAAACGGTCCCCGTCGGGTGGCCTGTAGGTAAAACGGTGCCCGTCGGGTGGCCTGTCGGTAAAACGGTGCCCGTCGGGTGTATTTCGGTAAAACGGTCCACGTCGGGTGGCCTGTCAGGAAAACGGTGCCCGTCGGGTGGCCTGCCGGTAAAACGGCGCCCGTCTGGGGTATTTCGGTAAAACGGTCCACGTCGGGCGGCCTGTCAGTAAAACGGTGCCTGTCGGTTGCCTGTCGGTAAAACGGTGCCCGTCGGGTGGCCTGTCGGTAAAACGGTGCCCGTCGGGGGCATTTCGGTAAAACTGTGCCCGTCGGGTGGCCGTCAGTAAAACGGTGCCCGTCGGTGGCCTGTCAGTTAAAGGGGCCCGTTGGGTGGCCTGTCTGTAAAATGGTGCCCGTCGCGTGGTCTGTCGCTAAAACGGTGCTCGTCGGGGGTATTTCGGTAAAACGGTCCCCATCGGGTGGCCTGTAGGTAAATCGGTGCCCGTGGGGTGGCATGTCTGTAAAACGGTGCCCGTCGGTGGTATTTCGGTAAAACGGTGTCCGTCGGGTGGCTTGTCAGTATAACGGTGCCCGTCGGGTGGCCTGTCGGTAAAACCGTGCCCGTCGGGTGGCCTGTTGGTAAAACGGTGCCCATCGGGTGGCCTGTCGGTAAAACGGTGCCCGTCGGAGGCATTTCGGTAAAACTGTGCCCGTCGGGGGCATTTCGGTAAAACTGTGACCGTCGGGTGGCCGTCAATAAAACGGTGCCCGTCGGTGGCCTGTCAGTAAAACGGTGCCCGTTGGGTGGCATGTCTGTAAAACGGTGCCCGTCGCGTGGTCTGCCGGTAAAACGGTGCCCGTCGGGGGTATTTCGGTAAAACGGTCCACGTCGGGTGGCCTGTCAGTAAAACGGTGCCCGTCGGGTGGCCTGTCGGTAAAACGGTGCCCGTCGGGTCGCCTGTTGGTAAAACAGTGCCCGTCGGAGGTATTTCGGTAAAACTGTGCCCGTCGGGTGGCTAGTCCATAAAACGGTGCCCATCGGTTGCCTGTCGGTAAAACGGTGCCCGTCGGGTGGCCTGTCAGTAAAACGGTGCCCGTCGGTGGCCTGTCGGTAAAACGGTGCCCGTCGGGTGGCCTGTCGGTAAAACGGTGCCCGTCGGGGGCATTTCGGTAAAACTGTGCCCGTCGGGTGGCCGTCAGTAAAACGGTGCCCGTCGGTGGCCTGTCAGTTAAATGGTGCCCATTGGGTGGCCTGTCTGTAAAACAGTGCCCGTCGCTTGGTCTGTCGGTAAAACGGCCCGTCGAGGGTATTTCGGTAAACGGTCCCCGTCGGGTGGCCTGTAGGTAAATCGGTGCCCGTGGGGTGGCCTGTCGATAAAACGGTGCCCGTCGGAGGTATTTCGGTAAAACGGTGCCCGTCGGGTGGCTTGTCAGTAAAACGGTGCCCGTCGGTGCCATGGATCTCTTGGTTACTAACTTGCAAGAACAAAGGAAGAAAAATAAAAGATAAAGATAGGGAAGCAAAACCGCAACAAGAATCGTCGGGGGAAGCAACCAAGGTGTTCAAAACCTTGACCTCATCCCAATCCTTCCACTCCAGCCTCGGTTTGATGATCAACAATGGTAGCCTCAAGCCAAGTTGATGAATGTTTCCAAGCAAACATACAAAGAGTGTGTGAGAATGTGGGTAAACTCACAAATGATCTTTGAAGAGAGATAATTAATATTCATTCAAGCAAAGATGTCTTACAAGTGTTTGGGAGGTCATATATATAGACCTCATTACAAAAGGGTAATTCTGGAATAAGAAAATACATGAAAAATGACTAAATTCGAATTGCATTGCATAATTCGAATTGCATAATTCGAATTGCATGTCCTCCCAAATTCTTCTAAGGAATGGTGGAGTTGCCCAATTCTAATTAATTCGAATTGCATTGCATAATTCGAATTGAATGTCCTCCCAAATTCTTCTAAGGTATGGTGGAGTGCCTAGTTCGAATTGTCTAGTTCGAATTAATTCGAATTGCATAATTCGAATTGCATAATTCGAACTACATAATTAGAACTACATGTCTTCCATACCTTAGCCAAATTTCACATGCTCTTATTTTTCTACACTATTACAAATTATATTATCCGACCAATCTCCGACTTGTCTGAAAATTATCTGGCGACCGGCGGTGGCTCCGGCCGATCTCCGGCGAACTTCCGGTCAATTTTCCGGCGAGCTCCGTTTGACATTCCGGCGATGCTCCGGTGCTCCGGTTGACTTCCGACGACTCTCCGGCGACGGCCAACTCCCGGCCAACTTTCCGGCGAGCCCCATTTGACTTTCCGGCGATGCTCCGATGCTCCGACGGCTTCTCCGGTCATCTTCCGGTGACTCTCCGGCGACGGTGATGGCTTACTGCTTCAAAATTAGGGATTCCATGGTTGGAATCCCTCCGGTCTCATCGAGCTGGATCATGATCAATGCTTTCGGATTGTGGCCTTCTTCTCTATTGATTTCTTCTTGGAATTCCTTAGTCTTGAGAAGGCTTGCAATCCGGTCCATGAATTTCCTTGCCCGGATCCTGGAGTGTGGTCCTGATGGGATACTTAATACTGTAGATTTGGCTCCCACGCCATCCCCTCCCCCTTGAGAAGGTTGAGCCATCAACCGAACAAGTTCTTCAATGTCTTCCTCGTAGAGGGCGAGATCTACAACATTAAAAATAGCATTAATTCCATACTCAGGAGGCAATTCTAACCTGTAGGCATTGTCATTGATCTTTTCCAGCACTCTGAATGGACTGTCTCCCCGCGGGGAAAGTTTATCACGCCTTTTCAATGGAAACCTCTCCTTGCGCGGAGCCAAACCCAATCCCCGGGTTTTAACAACAACTTCTTCCGTCCTCTGTTGGCATATTTCGCATATGTCTCCGCGGCCTTTTGAGGCTGTCTTGGACGTTCCGATGAAGTTCCTGTATCGCCCGAGCCCTGTCCCTGCCATTAACATTAAAATGCTCATTGCGGGGCAATGGCAACAAATCAACAGGGGTTAGTGGGTTGAAACCATAGACAGTTTCGAACGGTGACATGCTAGTGGCACTATGGACGTGTCTATTGTATGCAAACTCGATGTAAGGCAGACACTCGTCCCAGCTCTTGTAGCTTGAAGCAGTAATAATCCGCAGCAGATTTCCCAACACTCTGTTGACGGCTTCAGTCTGCCCGTCTGTTTGAGGGTGATACGCTGTGGAGAATAACAACTTCGTGCCAATCTCATGCCACAGAGATTTCCAAAAATAGCTGACAAACTTTGTGTCTCTGTCCGACACAATCGTCTTTGGGATCCCATGGAGACGCACCACTTTCTTGAAGAATAATTTGGCAATGTGGTGGGCGTCGTTGGTCTTCGTGCAAGGGATAAAATGAGCCATCTTGCTGAAGCGATCTACCACTACAAATATTGAATCTTTGTTCCTAGCAGTTCGTGGTAGTCCTAGCACGAAGTCCATAGAAAGATCAATCCATGGTCCCTCGGGAATTGGTAGAGGCATATATAACCCGTGTGGCTTGGAAGTGGACTTCGCCTTCAGACAGACGATGCACTTGGAGATCAGATCATCCACTTCTTTCCTCATTCCTGGCCAGTAAAATCGTTCACTTAAAATACCCAAAGTGGCAGCAAGAACAAAGGAAGTAAAATAAAGATAAAGATAGGGAAGCAAAACCGCAACAAGAATCGTCGGGGGAAGCAACCAAGGTGTTCAAACTCTTGACCTCATCCCAATCCTTCCACTCAAGCCTCGGTTTGATGATCAACAATGGTAGCCTCAAGCCAAGTTGATGAATGTTTCCAAGCAAACATACAAAGAGTGTGTGAGAATGTGGGTAAACTCACAAATGATCTTTGAAGAGAGATAATTAATATTCATTCAAGCAAAGATGTCTTACAAGTGTTTGGGAGGTCATATATATAGACCTCATTACAAAAGGGTAATTCTGGAATAAGAAAATACATGAAAATGACTAAATTCGAATTGCCTAATTCTAATCAATTCGAATTGCATTGCATAATTCGAATTGCATGGGAATTGCCTAGTTCGAATTAATTCGAATTGCATAATTCGAATTGCATAATTCGAATTGCATGGGAATTGCCTAGTTCGAATTAATTCGAATTGCATAATTCGAATTGCATGGGAATTGCCTAGGTCGAATTAATTCGAATTGCATAATTCGAATTGCATAATTCGAATTGCATGTCTTCCAAAGTTCTTCTAAGGCATGGTGGAGTTGCCTAGTTTGAATTGTCTAATTTGAATTAATTCAAACTGAATAATTCAAATTGCACAATTCGAATTGCATGTCCTCCATGCCTTAGCCAAATTTCACATGCTCTTATTTTTCTACACTATTACAAAATATATTATCCGACCAATCTCCGACTTGTCCGAAAATTATCCGGCGACCGGTGGTGGCTCCGGCCGATCTCCGGCGAACTTCCGGTCAATTTTCCGGCGAGCTCCGTTTGACCTTCCGGCGATGCTCCGGTGCTCCGGTGGCTTCTCCGGTCGACTTCCGGTGACTCTCCGGCGATGGCCAACTTCCGGCCAACTTTCCGGCGAGCTCCGGTGCTCCGGTGGCTTCTCCGGTCATCTTCCGGTGACTCTCCGGCGACGGTGATGGCTTACTGCTTCAAAATTAGGGATTCCATGGTTGGAATCCCTCCGGTCTCATCGAGTTGGATCATGATCAATGCTTTCGGATTGTGGCCTTCTTCTCTATTGATTTCTTTTTGGAATTCCTCAGTCTTGAGAAGGCTTGCAATCCGGTCCATGAATTTCCTTGCCCGGGTCCTGAAGTGTGGTCCTGATGGGATACTTAATACTGTAGATTTGGCTCCCACGCCATCCCCTCCCCCTTGAGAGGGTTGAGCCATCAACCGAACAAGCTCTTCACCGTCTTCCTCGTAGAGGGCGAGATCTGCAACATTAAAAGTGGCATTAATTCCATACTCAGGAGGCAATTCTAACCTGTAGGCATTGTCATTGATCTTTTCCAGCACTCTGAATGGACCGTCTCCCCGCGGGGAAAGTTTATCACGCCGTTTCAATGGAAATCTCTCCTTGCGCATGTGGAGCCAAACCCAATCCCCGGGCTTTAACAGCAATTTCTTTCGTCCTCTGTTGGCATATTTCGCATATGTCTCCGCGGCCTTCTTGAGGCTGTCTTGGACGTTCCGATGAAGTTCCTGTATCGCCCGAGCCCTGTCCCTGCCATTAACATTAAAATGCTCATTGCGGGGCAATGGCAGCAAATCAACAGGGGTTAGTGGGTTGAAACCATAGACAGTTTCGAGCGGTGACATGTTAGTGGCACTATGGACATGTCTATTGTATGCAAACTCGATGTAAGGCAGACACTCGTCCCAGCTCTTGTAGCTTGAAGCAGTAATAATCCGCAGCAGATTTCCCAACACTCTGTTGACGGCTTCAGTCTGCCCGTCTGTTTGAGGGTGATATGCTGTGGAGAATAACAGCTTCGTGCCAATCTCATGCCACAGAGATTTCCAAAAATAGCTGACAAACTTTGTGTCTCTGTCCGACACAATCGTCTTTGGGATCCCATGGAGACGCACCACTTCCTTGAAGAATAATTTGGCAATGTGGTGGGCGTCGTTGGTCTTCGTGCAAGGGATAAAATGAGCCATCTTGCTGAAGCGATCTACCACTACAAATATTGAATCTTTGTTCCTAGCAGTCCGTGGTAGTCCCATCACGAAATCCATAGAAAATCAATCCATGGTCCCTCGGGAATTGGTAGAGGCATATATAACCCGTGTGGCTTGGAAGTGGATTTCGCCTTCAGACAAACGATGCACTTGGAGATCAGATCGTCCACTTCTTTCCTCATTCCCGGCCAGTAAAATCGTTCACTTAAAATACCAAAAGTGGCAGTCCTTCCGAAATGTCCCATAAGGTCTCCGCTGTGAACTTCTTTGATCAGTAACTCCCGAACGGATCCTTTAGGCGTAATACAAAAATCCATCCAATCTTGAAAACTCCTTGAACCCGTGCTTTTCGGTTTCTGCCCAAAACTCTTTGAAGTCAGGATCAGTGGCATATTGATCCTTAATATGCTCGAAGCCAATCAGGTGTGTCGTGGCAATGGCCGCCAAGGCTGTCCTTCGGGATAAAGCATCTGCAACAATATTTTCCTTCCCCTTTTTGTACTTGAGCACATACGGGAAAGTCTCGATAAATCCGCTCCAGCGTGCATGCCTTTTCCCCAGTTGGCCCTGGTTCCGAATATGTTTGAGGGTCTCGTGGTCAGTATGAATGATGAACTCACGGCCCCGCAGATAATGTTGCCACGTCTTTAACGCTTGAACCACAGCGTAGAGTTCTTTGTCGTATGTGGAATAATTCAACTGAGCGCCAGAGAACTTTTCGCTGTGGTATGCCACTGGCTTTCCATTTTGTAACAAGACTGCTCCCATACCGGTGCCCGATGCATCGCATTCTACCTCGAATGGTAGATCAAAGTCAGGTAGGGTCAATACCGGTGCGTGGGTCAGCTTGCTCTTCAGCTCCTCGAAGCTTTTCTGCTCAGGCGGCCCCCAGTTGTAAACAAGTCCTTTCTTGAGCAGTGAAGTCAGGGGTGCCGCAATCAGACTGAAATTGGGGACGAATCTCCGAAAGAAACCGCACAGACCCAAGAATTGTCGAACTTCATGTACGCTCGTGGGTGGTTTCCATTCCGAGATCGCTTTTATTTTCGTCTCATCGACCTTAAGACCTCCACGTCCGACAATGTATCCAAGGAACGAGAGTTCGGTTGCATGGAAGGTGCACTTCTCCTTGTTAGCGTATAACCGAACTTCCCGTAACCTGTTTAGTACCTGTTGAACATGGGAAAGGTGATCAGACTCATTGGAACTATACACTAAAATGTCATCAAAATATACAACGACAAATTTCTTAATGAATTGGCGAAGGGTCTCATTCATAAGTCGCATGAATGTTGAAGGCGCGTTCGTCAGTCCGAATGGCATGACTAGCCATTCATATAGTCCGACTTTCGTCTTGAACGCCGTCTTCCATTCATCTCCCGGTTGCATCCGGATTTGATGATAACCGCTTCGTAAGTCAATCTTGGAAAATATGCTGGCGTGACCCAGCTCGTCAAGCATGTCGTCCAAACGGGGAATGGGGTGCCGGTACTTGATAGTGATTGCATTGACAGCACGGCAGTCGACACACATGCGCCATGTTCCGTCCTTCTTGGGAACCAATAAGACAGGCACCGCACAAGGTGAGAGGCTTTCTCGGACCCATCCCTTATTCACCAGCTCTTGCACTTGTCTCTGCACTTCTTTGGTCTCCTCCGGATTCATCCTGTAGGCTGGTCGATTCGGAATTGAAGCACCCGGCACGAAGTCAATCTGATGCTCGATTCCGCGCAAAGGTGGAAGACCAGCGGGAACTTCATCCGGGAAGATATCAGAATTTTCATCCAACATCCTGGAAAAGTCAATAGGAATATCTAGTGCAGCAGTGCAAGTTCTGCAAATATCATCAACAGGTTTTGCAAAAGCAAGGAAACAGTAACCTGTTGAGGTCGGTGCGCGCATTGCTTGCTCAAAATCGGTTCGAGTCGTCAGTAGGCAAGGATTGGCAGAGGTGCTCTCGATACAGAGGGTCTTTCCTTTGTCCTTCAATTTTCGCTCTGCCTCGTTGCCATGGATCGACAAGGATACATTCTTGCAAAAGTAAATAATACAAAAGATGAAAAAGAGAAGAAAATGGATAGGGAAGCTTCCATGGATGAATCCTAGCTTTGAGATGCAAACTTCAAGTCCTCATCTCCTCCACAAGCTTCAAACATGGATGTACAACACCGGAGATAGCTTCGGGTCTTCGGTTGGTGCAACTAGCTCAAAAACTAGCCACAAAGGATGGTGAGATTTCTCTCAAATGAGGGTTTTCGGTCCCCTCAAGACTCTTCATGACCTTTGCATTAGAGAGAACAAGTGCTTGAAGCAAACTTGAATATTTCATAAAATGGCAAAAGGTCCTACAAAATGTGGGAGAGGTCATATATATAGACTTCATTACAAAAGGGCAATCCTGGAATAAGAAAATACATGAAAAATGACCAAATTCGAATTGCCTAATTCTAATTAATTCGAATTGCATTGCATAATTCGAATTGCATAATTCGAATTACATGTCCTCCAAAATTCTCCTAAGGCATGGTGGAGTTGCCTAGTTTGAATTGTCTAGTTTGAATTAATTCAAATTGCACAATTCGAATTGCATGTCCTCCAAAATTCTTCTAAGGCATGGTGGAGTTGCCTAGTTTGAATTGTCTAGTTTGAATTAATTCAAATTGAATAATTCAAATTGCACAATTCGAATTGCATGTCCTCCAAAATTCTTCTAAGGCATGGTGGAGTTGCCTAGTTTGAATTGTCTAGTTTGAATTAATTCAAATTGAATAATTCAAATTGCACAATTCGAACTACATATCTTCCATGCCTTAGCCAAATTTCACATGCTCTTATTTTTCTACACTATTACAAAATATATTATCCGACCAATCTCCGACTTGTCCGAAAATTATCCGGCGACCAGTGGTGGCTCCGGCTGACCTCCGGCCAACTTCCGGCCAATTTTCCGGCGAGCTCCGTTTTGTCTTCCGGTGATGCTCCGGTGCTCCGGTGACTTCTCCGATGACTTTCCAGTGACACTCCGGCGACGGCGATGGTTTAATTCTTCAAAATTGGCCTATTGGATTCAGCTCTATTTCCTCGTTCAATTCCCCGGACGTCTTGAATCGACCTTTAAATTAATGGATTCTATCTAATGAATTGATCCATGTAATTTATTGGTTGACCTTTGACTTCCACGGCATCCCCTCCCCCTTCAAAAGCTTTGGACTCCAAAGCTAGTAGAGGAGTGCTATTATGATCGTCGGAACTTGAATCATAAAATTAATGCCCTGCACAAAACGAAAGTCGTCATAAATGACTGACAGGCTAGTCCTGTGGATTAAAATACTAGCAAAATTAATAAAACTGTTCAGAAAGAGTAAGGAATCTTCGGGCCCGGTTTCCATTGGAAGGTCTGGGTCGTCTTCGGGTCGAGCTCCGGATCTGAGACTCCTGCAGAAAGAGGAATTTTATCAGTTGAATCAATCTCATAAGTAATTGGATTGTACGTACCTGATTGATTCAGACAGTTTTCTTGATGTTCCCCGTGGGTACCTGGGGAATGAGTATACAATTCAGACATGGTACCATCATAAATTTTAGAAAAGTTATGCATGGGGAAATCAGAATGCGACAAATTATAAACAAATCCTGGAAAGATCATCGAGCATTGTTTTGTCGAACTGGCTTTGACTATTTTTCCTTTGGACTTGTCTTCCGCTTTAGCCTTTCCTTTACGGGATTTATGATTTTCTTCTTCTTGTTGAATATCCCGTAATAGGTTGTCGCGATCCGCTTTAGCAGTGGTTGGAGAGACAGAGAAGAGGAGGTGTTTGACTCCGTCATGCCTAAATGAAATCAAATTGTCCCTGCCGTAGTATATGGCATTCTTGTCAAATAGCCAGGGACGTCCGAGAAGGATGTGGCACGCGTTCATTGGCATGACATCACAAGGAATCTCATCTTCATATGGGCCAGATTTGATCGGAATTTTGGCACTCTTGGTGATTCGTGCAAGACCATTGTTGTTCACCCATTGAAGTCGATACGGCTCATGGTGATCCTCAACAGTTATACCCATCCTGCGAATCACATGAAGACTGACGACATTAACACAACTTCCACTGTCGACAATAAAATAAGATGGATTATCAAGAATAGTGCATTGACAGTGAAAGAGATTCTCCCTTTGTTGTAGACCAGGTGTTAGTTGGTCTGTTTTCTCTGTGAACTCAGGGGATCGGGTCACCACGAATGATGAGTATTGGTGATCAGGACTTGGAGAATATTCAGTGCATGCACTCCCATCCTGATCAGTATAATCACCGTTGTCTGATCCGTTGTCATCATCATAGTCATAACCTGCAGCCACGGGGGATCCATGTGCTTCTTCTTCTGAATTGGAATAGTTATGGATGCTTGATTCTGAGCTGGAGTGCTTCTCAGAATAATTCCTTTGATTCCAATTCTGGTTAGGAGTATTGCAGGTACCCGTTGACCTTGGCAATTTGACATGAATAGTCCCGCGTGCATTTGATCTGCTGCTTGCGGCAGTCGGTCCAGTCATTCCTTGTGAATTTCCACACTTGGTCTTTTCAGTATTGACCTGATCTAGCCCCCGATATAACTCTTCAATAAACACTGCATCGTCTATGGCTTGGTCAATACTTTTATACCTGAATGGTTTCTTGTGGTGCATGTGGCGGAGAATGCTGGGATGTACCCCCTCCATAAAATGTCCCCATTCTTGCTCATTTGTCTCTTGTATGCCAGCTCGTTGTTTTAATTCCCGTGGGCGCTGGGCATACTGCTGCACAGATTCTCCATCCTCCTGCACTGCATCCTTGTATTCCTTTTCAGCTCGCTTGCGTTTAGCATAATCAGGAATGCGTGCTTTTGGTGGGGTGTGATACTGCCATGGATCGGATTCCAGACACAATAGGACTTTGACGAAACGCGGAAAAACGAAATAGAAAGATAGACGAAACCTACCAATTTGATCAAGAGATTTGAGATGGAGTTAAACCTCGAGGGAATAAGCGCACCTCCTCTTCCAATGATCCTCCTTGGATGAAGTCGAGCAATCCAGTTTCGAAGATTGCAAGGTGAGTTTGCCAATTGAAACACACAAAGTTTAAGAACACTCGGGATATCGACTTTTGAAAAAGAGAATTGTATTCATCAAATTAATCAAAAGTGTTTACAAGAGTAATTGAGGACCTATATATAGGCCCCAAGTAAACCTAACAGCTATGGGAATAAACCCCACAAAATAATGAAACTAATTCTTCAAATAAGGAAACTAACTAGATATACTGAATCTATTTTAAACAATGAGATAAAATAAAATAACAAAAGATATGGAAGCAAGATATGATTCTGCATGCATGACAGATTTACGCAGCTCGCTTCGTCTTGGAAAAACTGTCGCGCGCGTGAAAAATGACAGTGTTGCAAAAATCGTAGACTTGCTTCAAAATGCTCGCGATGTTCCTCTGGAAAACTTATTGAACGTCGCGTGCGGATGTCGCGAGGATCGCATCACTTGATCTTCAAAATTCTGACAAGTATTCAAACACAATGTTCCCTCGCAATGTTCCCACGCGATGTGAAGAAACATAGCGTACGGCGGAAAAGACATCGCGTGCGGCGAGCGGAACTCTTCAGAAATCTGCTAAGTGTTTCTCTGCATAGCCTTCTTCCTCCGGCAGCTTCCATGTGATCATTGTTCTTCCTCCGAAGGTTGGCTTGGTCAGCTCCCACTCTTCAACATGCGTCCTTAGCAGTCCCGCCACATGCTCCGTAAACTTCTTAGCTCTTTGCCTCGAACATGGGCCTTCGGGTATTTGGATCATGGCTTGGGCTACCATGCCATCCCCTCCCCCTTGAAGAGGTTGATCCTTCAACCGACTTGCTTCATCCTCATCATCTCTTTCGAACAGTGATAGATCTGCAACATTAAAAGTAGCACTAATATTACTATACTCATCAGGCAGGTCTATCTTATAAGCATTATCATTTATTCGTTCTAAGACTTTAAAAGGACCACATCCCCGAGGGGATAATTTTCCATGGCGCTGAGCGGGAAATCGCTCCTTCCTCATATGAACCCAAACCCAATCGCCTGGCTTCAGCAACAATCTCTTTCTCCCACGATTGGAGTACTTGGCATATTGCTCAGCCGCTTTGATCAAACTTTCACGCACGTCCTTATGTAAGTTCTTTATAGCATTTGCTCTGTCCCTGCCATTAACATTAAAGTGCTCGCTGCGGGGCAGTGGCAACAAATCAAGTGGAGTTAGTGGCACAAATCCATATACAACCTCGAAAGGAGACATACCTGTTGCACTGTGAACATGTCGGTTGTATGCGAACTCGATATAGGTTAGACTCTCATCCCAACTCTTGGAGTTTGAAGACATGATGATCCGTAACAGATTCCCTAATACTCGGTTGACGGCCTCAGTTTGCCCGTCGGTCTGCGGATGGTAAGATGATGAAAACAACAACTTTGTACCCAACTCATGCAAAAAAGACTTCCAAAAGTAGCTCATAAATTTAGTATCTCTATCAGATACTATGGTCCGTGGTATCCCATGCATCCTTGCCACTTCTTTGAAGAACAACTTGGCAATATGATGTGCATCATTTGTCTTGGTGCAAGGAATGAAGTGCGCCATTTTAGAGAATCGGTCCACAACCACAAATATTGAATCCTTGGCACGAGCAGTCCTTGGTAATCCCAAGATAAAGTCCATTGAGATGTCAATCCATGGCCCATCAGGTGCCGGCAACGCTTGATATAGTCCATGGGGTTTCGCTTGTGACTTTGCCTTCAGACAGACAAGACACTTAGCAATCAGATCAACCACCTGTTTCGACATCCCAGTCCAATAAAACCTTTCTTTCAATACTCCCATCGTAGCATGCTTCCCAAAATGTCCCATCATATCTCCTGCATGCGCTTCTTTAATTAACAGCTCTCTGATGGATCCTCTTGGTATGCACAATTGATTTCCATAGTAGAGATATCCATTCAGTCGGGAGTACTCCTTATAAGCCTGCTTCTCAGTTTTCTCAAACACTTCCTTGAAATCCGGGTCACTTGCATACTGAGCTTGAATGTGTTCAAATCCCACCAAATGTGTAGTAGCAAGTGCCGCTAGAGCTACTCGTCTAGACAATGCATCAGCAACAACATTGTCCTTACCCTTCTTATACTTGATCACATAAGGAAAAGTTTCAAGGAATGTGCTCCATCCACCATGCCTCTTACTCAACTGTCCTTGGACTTTGATATGCTTTAATGTCTCGTGATCAGTATGTATGATGAACTCACGACCTCTTAGGTAATGTTGCCATACCTTTAAGGCCCTCACGATTGCATACAACTCCTTATCATACGTAGAGTAATTCAATTGAGCTCCATTAAACTTCTCACTATGATATGCAATCGGTCTCTTATCCTGCATTAGTACTGCTCCCATTCCAGTTCCAGATGCGTCACATTCCAACTCAAACACCTTCTCAAAATCCGGTAACGCTAATACTGGGGCATGGGTCAGCTTGTATTTCAACTCATCGAATGCTTCCTGTTCGGCTGTTCCCCATTTGTACTTTAAATCCTTCTTCAGCAAAGATGTTAGTGGGGCAGCAATAATACTAAAATTTGGCACAAACCTTCTGAAGAACCCGCACAACCCCAGAAAACTTCTAACTTCTGAGACTGTAGTTGGCGGTTTCCACTCAGTGATCGCCTTGATCTTTGATTGATCCACTTTAAGTCCTTCCTTTCCCACAACAAATCCTAGGAAGATGACCTCATCCACATGGAATGTGCACTTTTCCAAGTTAGCATAGAGCTTTACTTCCCTCAGCTTATCTAGGACCTGTTGCACATGAGATAAATGATCAGTTTCGTTGGTACTATATATGAGAATATCATCAAAATAAACAACAACAAAACGATTTATGTAAGGACGGAGGGTCTCATTCATAAGCCTCATGAAGGTAGCAGGTGCATTGGTAAGTCCAAATGGCATCACCAGCCATTCATATAATCCAAACTTGGTTTTGAAGGCAGTCTTCCACTCATCTCCGGGTTGCATTCGTATTTGATGATAACCACTTTTCAAGTCGATCTTGGAAAAGACCGTTGCACCGCTTAGTTCATCCAACATGTCATCAAGACGAGGAATTGGGTGGCGATACTTCACAGTGATCGCATTAACAGCTCTGCAATCGACACACATCCTCCATTCCCCATTCTTCTTGGGAACTAAGAGCACAGGCACAGCACATGGTGATAGACTTTCTCGTATCCATCCTTTATCAAGCAATGCTTGAACTTGGCGTTGAATTTCAGCTGTCTCTTCAGGATTCATTCTATATGCTGGTCTGTTTGGAATTGATGCTCCAGGCATAAACTCAATCTGATGCTCTATTCCTCTCAAGGGTGGTAGTCCTTCCGGAAACTCATCAGGAAACACATCTTGATTCTTCTCGAGCATCCTAGCAAAAGTAGCAGGAATTTCAGGCGAAGATTTTTCTGTTCCTAAGTTTAACGAAATAGGCTTAATAAGTGCAAGGAAACAGTAACCTGGAAATTCGGGTTCTTTGATGGCCCGTTCAATGGAAGTTCTGTCCATCAGTAGACAGTTCTCTGCAGTCATCTTCGTCTTTCCCATACTAGTTGAGTTTTCAGCCTTCTTCTTGCTTGTATTCCTTTCCTTGTGTTCCCTTTCTTCTTCCTCAACTTGTTTCTTCAGCTTTTCTGATTCCCTTCTCACAAGGGCTACAGATAATGGTTTCAACAGATATGCTTTCTTGCCCTTTTTAAACTCTATGGTGTTGTCTTTACCATGATATGTCACATTATTATCTGACAACCAAGGTCTTCCTAACAGTACATGACACGCATTCATAGGAATCACATCACATAAGACGTTCTCAGTATAAGATCCTATGGTAATTGGAACACGTGCTTGATGTGTTACTTTCAATTGACCACTTGTGTTCATCCAGTGTAGCAGATATGGACTTGCATGCTCCTCTAAAGGTAAGTTCAACCTGCGTACACAAAACAGTGAAACTACATTAGTGCAGCTCCCGTTGTCAACAATAATTGTAGCACCTTTACCATTGATAGTACAAAAACAATGAAATAAATTCTCCCTTTGATCATCAGGTGATTTATAAGTATTCAGAATTCTCATTGCCACCATAGTTTGGAAGGTTTCTTCTCCTTCAACAGTCTTTCGCCCTTCTTGATCTTCTTCAGCATACTCACATTCATCACTCTCATTCGGGCACTCTTCTTCTTCATCAATCAGGTTCAGCATACCACTTTCAGTGATAGCTACCAATCTTTCTTCTCCAGTATCCAATAGTGCCACCTTCCTCACATTGGTGCATTCATTCGCGTAGTGACCACGTCGTTGACATTTCCAACACACAACATCTCTCTTGTCCCGGCCTCCCCTATTCCTGTCAACCTCTTGCCCCTTCGGCCTGTCATCCTTTCTGAATTCTTGGAAATTCTTACCAATTTCAAAGGTGCGAGGTTTGTTGTTTTGAGTTGTAGGCTGAGGCTTGGCTGGTTCCTTCTTATCATTCCATTGCTGGGATGGTGTTTTCACCAGCCATGGTTTTGAATTGTTGCCTGCAACAGTGGATCTCACAGGATAAGTCCTTGCCTCCTTTTGTTGTCTTTCAATCTTCAAGGCTTTGTCATACAACTCTGCAAGAGAATCAAATCCTCGAAGGTCTGCTTCTTTAAATATTTCCTTCCTTAATCCTCCTGCAAATCTGCTCAAAGTGATGTCCTCATCTTCAACAATACCACATCTCATTAGTAATCTTTCCAGCTCATGGTAAAACTCTTCCACAGTTTTAGTACCCTGCGTAAGAAAAGAAAGCTTAATGAATAACTCTTGTTTGTATTTGGGAGGTACAAACCTATGTCTCATAGCTTCCACTAATCCAGTCCAAGTATGGATCTGTTCATATTGCAACCTATCATTATCATAGCATAACTTTTTCCACCAACTTAGAGCATAATCCCTAAATTCAATAACAGCTAATTGCAATTTCTTTCTTTCAGAATATCTATGGACATTAAAAATTAATTCCATTTGATCATGCCATTCAATGAATTCATTGGGATCAATGGTCCCCCTGAAGGTTGGGATGGTGAATTTGATAGCCTTAAGACTATCATCAGTGTCTTCCTCTGGAACCGCGGCCCTTTGATTAAATCTGCGAGGTTGGTTCCTTCCCTGCTGGTTTCTTTGGTTGCCTTGATGTACAGAAACTCGCTCCCAATCATCATCTCGGTCATCATCTTCATCGGAGATGGTTTGAAATTCCTCTTGTTGTCTGATTGGAGCATCCCTTTGAGGTCTCACCCTTGGCTCTCTTCTCTCTTCAGTCGTGGTTTGAGGGGGTCTGATGTTAGAGCGAGGAGGTCCATACCTTCTATCAAAGTTTCCAACTTCAGACACCTGTCCCTTTCCTCTGTCAGAAGAGCCTGCAATATAAGATGGATCAGTAGGATTTCTATTCAAGGAATTGAACTTTCTGTCAATGACTTTGAGTAAGTCATCTCTGATGATGCTTTGTTGTTCAGCTAGCTTGGCATCAAACTTTTCAGTTATGTCATTGAGCTGCTCATTAATGCCATGTTCCATTCTGTCCATTTTTGAACAAAGCTCACGGCTTTGTTGAGCAAGCACTGCCTGAAGTGATTCCATAGTCAATGGGGTATCACCTGCCATAACAACACTAAAGAGTATATGTATAAAGGATCAGTAAAAAGAATTGAAGAGTTTGGGGTGATCTCACAATGTCACACAGTGTAGCCTTCAACTGGTTTGTCACCAATTCTTCTTCAGAACTCTCTTGCTCTGGTCACCCAACTTGGATCAAATTCTGAGGATTGCGCTTCGAAGTAATGTACGCACAATACAAGAATCAAGTTGTACTGTTCGACTCAATCAAGAACCGCAACAACAGCAGAGTGTGATAAATCAGTGCAAGTAATGTCAAGTTCAATGCGTTAGTCAAATAATTGCAATCAATTGTCTCCTCACAATATAGACTGAACCCACTGAAATATGAGAAGTGACTCACCAACACTCAACTCCCAATCCCCCAAAGATGTAGAAAGTAGATGATATGAAAATATTGGAGCACGATCAGTTCTTTTCTTCCTTTTCTTTTGTTTTTTTTTTGTTTTTGTTTTTTTTTTTTTTTCACTTGTGGTTTTCAACAGCTAGGTATCACTTTTGATAGGGCGAATGCTAGCTGTATATATCCACTTCTTCTTTTCTTTTTCTTGTTCTCTTTTTTTTTTTGTTGAACTAAGCTGAACACGCTTTGTTTGCTGAACACTTGATGAATTTCAGATCTTTCTTTCTGTGCACGCACGCTTTGTGGAACAAGATTTGGAATAAGATTTATAGTGCGAGACGTGAGGAAAATAAAGAATTCAACAACTATGATGAGCTGTATCAACTTGGTCCCCACAGTAACAAACCCGTAACACACACTTAACCCTTGTAACAAACTCTGAATCCCGTAACAAACTGGTCCCCACAGTAACAAACTTTGTATACTGATCTCCCGATAACACCCTCAGTAATCAGCTCCCAAAGATTAAATATAATTTCTCAAGAATACTTCAACAATATTTGATGAACTTGGATGAATATGCCAAGAACACCAAGAACACACAGTACGCTCTTGAGACAATTTCAAGCAATAAATCCGACTAAAACAATGAACAATCAATCACAAGCATAAGATTTTCAATCACAGAGGCCAAATAAATGAAAACACGCTCAAAACAAGCTGGCACAAGGATCAAAAGAGACGGATCCTTTTAAATTCGTATGTATATTCAAAGACATAATCTTCAAATAAGCGTATCTTTCTCAAATCTTATCCGATTTGGAAGATCTTTATATGCAGATTTATGTATTCAACACGAGGATTCCAAATATCAAATCAGATTGGACAAATAATGAACGAAACAATTCCAGAAAATTGAAACAAAATTCTGGCGTGAATAAGAACTCAAGAACACGAAGAAATTTTTGGATTTTTGATTTATAGGGATTGAAAAACACCTATTGAACTAGAATCGAGCCTCTGATACCAAATTTATAATACTGCCATGGATCGGATTCCAGACACAATAGGACTTTGACGAAACGCGGAAAAACAAAATAGAAAGATAGACGAAACCTACCAATTTGATCAAGAGAATTGAGATGGAGTTAAACCTCGAGGGAATAAGCGCACCTCCTCTTCCAATGATCCTCCTTGGATGAAGTCGAGCAATCCAGTTTCGAAGATTGCAAGGTGAGTTTGCCAATTGAAACACACAAAGTTTAAGAACACTCGGGATATCGACTTTTGAAAAAGAGAATTGTATTCATCAAATTAATCAAAAGTGTTTACAAGAGTAATTGAGGACCTATATATAGGCCCCAAGTAAACCTAACAGCTATGGGAATAAATCCCACAAAATAATGAAACTAATTCTTCAAATAAGGAAACTAACTAGATATACTGAATCTATTTTAAACAATGAGATAAAATAAAATAACAAAAGATATGGAAGCAAGATATGATTCTGCATGCATGACAGATTTACGCAGCTCGCTTCGTCTTGGAAAAACTGTCGCGCGCGTGAAAAATGACAGTGTTGCAAAAATCGTAGACTTGCTTCAAAATGCTCGCGATGTTCCTCTGGAAAACTTATTGAACGTCGCGTGCGGATGTCGCGAGGATCGCATCACTTGATCTTCAAAATTCTGACAAGTATTCAAACACAATGTTCCCTCGCAATGTTCCCACGCGATGTGAAGAAACATAGCGTACGGCGGAAAAGACATCGCGTGCGGCGAGCGGAACTCTTCAGAAATTGCTAAGTGTTTCTCTGCATAGCCTTCTTCCTCCGGCAGCTTCCATGTGATCATTGTTCTTCCTCCGAAGGTTGGCTTGGTCAGCTCCCACTCTTCAACATGCGTCCTTAGCAGTCCCGCCACATGCTCCGTAAACTTCTTAGCTCTTTGCCTCGAACATGGGCCTTCGGGTATTTGGATCATGGCTTGGGCTACCATGCCAGATACTGATCTTGGCTCCATGTCACCTTCCATTCATGTCCAGATTCACTCCCTGATTTAAGATAGGGGCGACATGGTGAAACCCTCTCCTCATCAGTTCTTGTGACGGTCTTGACAGCTACAGATTTTCCTCTGTCAGATTTGGAGGCAGAGACCGTCATGGGTGTTGATGGGACTGGGACTGATGAAGATGATCGTCCCCGGTCATAGACAAGCTTATGACTCGTGCTATGATTAAGCGACTTTTGCTTGGTGGAGCTCAGAGTCTTCGAAAAATTCGATGACATGGTAGTCCGCTTAAACCCAAATTCTTCCTCCAGAATGTCTGCAATCCGTTCATCCAGGGTATGTTGCAGTTTTTGATTGACTGTTTGACGAGGACGTCTAGTCCGACAAACTTGTCCAAACAAGAAAAGCTACTTGTGATGGGATCAAATGTCAATGAGAAGGTTGCAAGCACACTTTGAAGCCATTTCAAAGGAGTTTAAAGCATGAAGAAGCATCCGAAGCATACGATGACGTGGCACGAGATGATGTGGCGCATGATGACATGGCGGCATCCGAGTTCCAAGGTGGCATCAAGAAGTTAGAAGGAAGAAATGAGCAAGTTTGGACAAGAGAGAAGGAAGAAACAAGCTTGAATGGAGAAAAGACATGGCTTGGGACATGTTCACCATGTTTTTCATTACAAGCCTAAAAACAACCTAGTTTAGTATATTCCATATGTTGTCTTGTATCTTGAGCTCTCATTTGGAGATAGGTGTTAGGACAAGTCATACTAGGTTGACTAGGATGGTCCTAGGTTAGTGTCTTAAAGATGGTTGAGCTTGTAATTGTAGGAGTTAGCCTTGTTGGGGGTTAGCTTTGTTGGGAGTTGAGTGAGAGGTTGCTTAGGGCCTTGTTTGGCCATCCTACCATGGATCGAGGATTGGATACGATTTACAAACAAGAACAAGATGAAATCAAAGATAAAAGGATAGGTGAGATTACCTCATTGGATACTCAATATTGGATTTACTAACACATAAGTGTTCATCAATCCCTCAACCGATATCCTCAAGGTGTCGATACGATTGAGCACACCTCAAATACTCAAAAGGAATCCAACCTTGGTGGAAGAATTCATATGACCTTTCAAACAACACACACAACACTTCCCAAGTGTTCTTCAATGCATATTCATTTCAAAGGTTAAATGGCAAAGTGTTGGGAATGACCTATTTATAGGCATTCCAAAATACAAGCAATTAAACAACTAGCAACAAAGATTAAACAATCCTAGGAAATAAAACAAGTGTTGAAATAATAGTAACTACGACGCTAGACAAAGTGAAAGACGATGCTGAGCAGCATGAAGGACGACGCTGTGCAAAAAGAAGCACGACGCTGAGCAACTGAAGCACGACGCTGAGCTCTCGGCGATGCTACGACGCTGAACCCTCGGCGACAGGACGATGCTGAACTCTCGAGCGTGATGGAGCTTGACGTCGTAGGATGGGATAGAGGATAGCGTAGTTGGCGTCATAGTCGATGGGAGCTTCTGCCGGAGCCTTCTTCCGATGGGGACGATGGGTGCTGGCAGTGGTGGAGGATGGTCGGAGATGGACCAAGGCATGGCAGAGGTTGCTGGGGGTCGTCTGGAGTTCGGACATGGTGACCGGAGTTGAAGAATGCTTTGCCGGAGAAGATAGCGGCGAATCGGGGTTTTCCTCTTTGCCGTAGCTTCGCTTTTCGGGGTGGCCGGAATAATGAAGATGGTGATCGGAGGCATGGCCGAGGTCTGTCCGTAAGTTCCAATAGTGAAGAGGGAAGCACGCATCCTGGCCGGCATAGGGATAATAATTCTGGGGTTTTGTCCACCGAGGTCGGTGACCGGAGAGGGCGCTTGCGATGAATCGGAGAAGCTAGTCGATAGCCCGGGGCTGTCCGTGGTTCCATTGAAGGCCGGAGGAGACTGTTGATGGTGATGCTCGCCGGAGATGGTGGCAGCTCGTTGGCATCGGCGAAGGACATCGGAGAGGGAGAGCTGCTGCCGGTTTGGGATAATGGAGACGACGGAAATGATGGAGGTGATGGAAGGGATGACGAGGTCGCCGGCGATGAAGATACAACTCTGAGGGACGGAGATGATCCAGTTGCAGGAGTTGCCTTGTCGACGTTGGTGGCTGGCCGGAGCTCGAGGCGACGCCGAGAAGATGATCGGAGCCAGCCCTTGGAATCGACATGGGCGTGGGCTGGAGCGGCATCCGTCTGGGCTGAATAGTGGTGGGCCGGTTCTGCATGGGGATGGGCCGGCTACAGCTTGGGCCATGTGAAGGAGAATTGGGCTTGTGGGATTTTCTGTTGGGTCATGGAATGGGCTGCACGAGGAGATGGCTCGGCCCATGAAGAGGATGCAGATTGGGCTGGTGAGAATTGGGCTCTTCACTCCCTTTGTCCATTTAATTATTTGTAGTCCAATAAGTGTAAGCCCACTAGAATTTTGATCCGGATTACTCCAAGCATTTTCCTGTCTGCTTGAATTATTTATCTGCCTGTTCCACATATCCGGATTGGGTCGTCTGTCAGGCGGGTCGGGTTGGTTGATCCGGACTCCCATGGCATCCTCTCCCCCTTCAAGAGCTTTGGACTCCAAAGCTAGGCGAGAAATTACACCGGTCGGATCAACCACAAATTTTGACCTTGCACAAACCGATATCCCATAAGTACCGCATTTTTGAATCAATTTCGTAAAACAAAAATTTTCTATAAAATTATCAGAAATATGATCCAAAATGCAAAGATAATGCTCAGAGTCTCCCTTGAGAATAAATTGCAGACTGCTGACGGTATCAGCTCCAGAAATAAAATTCCTGCAAAAATAATTATTTTCGTCAGATGCAGCAGTCATCGTTATTTTAAAATCAGATTTGAAATTCTCAAGAATTGAAACATGATCACCTGGATTATATCCCACATGTTTGGCCTTAGACAGATCTTCGCCATTAATTGATGCTCTTTCACGACTTCGGAAGGATCTCCACTTTGATGGCGGGAAATGATGAGCTCGCATATGCACCCTAATTCCTTTCAGTCCCAAATAATATATTAAGTAGCGCATATGACTTAATGGGATTCTACCAGTGTAATGAAATTTACCATAATCAGTATGCATTTTATCAAGTAAAATCAATTTTTTCTAATAAATGCAAACGATATGGATTTGGTTTCAAATTTTCAGCATGTTCTCAAAATGGATCAACATATTTAGAATGTGATTCAGAAATTACGCAATTATCATCTGGAATATGTTGCTCATGGACTGGAAATTCTTTGGGTATCATCAGAGTTGAAAAATGGAAGGAATGTACCTTTGGGAGCTTTAAGGAATTATGGACAAATTTAACCTGTTCCGCAGAAGGCTCGTCAGTGGAGGAAGATGTGCTGCACGGATCCTTCGCGAGTTTGCCATTAAGCTCCCCATATAGCTCTGAAGAGAGACTGGTATTTTCCTTCTCAATTTTGCGGTTCACCTTCTTGAACTCGTGGGTCATTTCAGCCTTCATCTCTTTCATATCATGACTCA
Source organism: Hygrophila difformis (assembly GCA_030278955.1). Taxonomy (NCBI): domain Eukaryota; kingdom Viridiplantae; phylum Streptophyta; class Magnoliopsida; order Lamiales; family Acanthaceae; genus Hygrophila; species Hygrophila difformis. Next base: position 13,102 of record JAOANR010000021.1, on the reverse strand, counting down.
TGGAATCCATGCTTGCATTCAGGCTCCTCAGTAATTCCATTATTTCAGCACTAGTGGTTCCTGCCATATCAGAAAGACAAACTAGATATATGTATAATGGGTTAGTGAAAAATCAACTTAAATATATAGAGTCATCTCGCAACTGTTTCTCTCTCTGTAGGTCCGAATTCTCCACCGGTTGGTTCCTAATAATCCGGATAATGTTCAATCGTATCAACCAACAATCAGATGGTGAGTAAAATAAAATTATTGGACGCACAGTGCAAGAATTATAATGCAATGTTCGACTCTATCAATGAAAGGCACAGATTCTGTGTGTGATTGCAGTGCACAAATTATAGTTTGCAAATTTAATCAGCCTGCAAGCAATAAATCCGATTTCTCGCAATTTTAAAGTGCAAAGTAAAAACCTCACAAAATAAAACACTCGGAATCACAAATATATGCCTCACACACAAACCCAATAAATACAACCGGACTGCTGACAAGGGTAGCCGGGTAAAAATTCACTGTTGAGGAACTCCACTATCTGCAATTGCAGACGGAGCTTCAACTCTGTGATTTGTGAAATAAATCAGAGGAACGGTGACAAGCACTTATTCCTCGGGGAATTCCACTGTCAGGTGTAAACACTGACGGAACTTCAACCCGATAGATCGTTCGTGATTTAAATCAGTGAAATCGCACATTAAAATAAATACCCAATTTAATTTAATCAATTGAACAATAAAAGTAATTGCCAAATTAATTAAACCAAACTTTTACACAATCAAATATCAATCAGTCCAATTTAAAGACCCACTTGTTGGAATTTGAGATGTGGTCTTCAACACATGTGGGGGCCACCGAAATATGAAGAATCAAATTGATCAATGGTCCCCCGCACGGTACAAGTCTTTCTCACTTTTGAAATAATGGACCGGTTCCCTTGTATAATTTTCAACCCTTGTCCCATTTGTGTAGGTACTAAATAGAGAAATAATATGGGATTTTTAATGGGGTGGTATCATGTCCCTATCTTGCAATTAATTGATTGGTCCCCTTTGTACTAATTGTCTAGAGTGATTTCCCAATAACAACCTTGAGATAGGCTATTTGGATCAAACAAAACTCATCAAGAACACACTTGAAGATTTTATGATGTTCTTCAAGTTCAAGCAAGAACACTATGAACACTCAAGAACAAACCCCAAACCAAAATTAATCCCAACTCTCAATAATCACTCAACACTCTCGGATTAAGCTTGCATAATAACTAATTAAGCATACAAACCAATAATTAATGCAAATACAATCCACAAAGTGAGTGAAAACAGAAAATCACAAGACCAAAAAGCAAAATATGGAGATTTTTGGATTTTTGGTGAAGAACATCAAGAACTTGCTTGAATTTTCAAATGGCCATAACTTTAGCTCCCGATGTCCGTTTTTGATGTTCTTTATATGCAAACCTATGTATTCGACGAGAGGAACAAGATTATGGACTCAGATTTGACAAAATCTCAACAGCCTGTGACCCGAATTTCTGAACAGTGGGCAGAATATTAGTTTCTAGGGTTTGGAAAGGATTTTTTATGGAGGAAATCGATTTTGGGTAAATCGGGCAGCATAACCCCTTAGGAAATGATGATTTGATGTTGCCAAATGGAAAATGATTCCAAATGGGGAGGTAAAACACAAGATCAAACCCAAGAAAAATGAAGAAAAGTTGTTTTTGGTGAAAAATGACCAAGAACTTCAAAAATTCATAGAAAATTGATCCCTTGGCCAAATCGGAAGAACTTTATATGAATCTCTATGTAATCGACCTACTCAATTCAAATATGAACTCAGAAATCAAAGATTATGGCCTGAGCAAAACGGATGTTCGGTGAACAGTACACAGAAACTCTATTTTTGAGTTTTTTTTTTGTTTTTGGAATTTTTGACAAGAAATGGAAATGATAAATCGATCCAATCTAGGCTCTGATACCAAGAGATGCCATGGATCGAGGATTGGATACGATTTACAAACAAGAACAAGATGAAATCAAAGATAAAAGGATAGGTGAGATTACCTCATTGGATACTCAATATTGGATTTACTAACACATAAGTGTTCATCAATCCCTCAACCGATATCCTCAAGGTGTCGATACGATTGAGCACACCTCAAATACTCAAAAGGAATCCAACCTTGGTGGAAGAATTCATATGACCTTTCAAACAACACACACAACACTTCCCAAGTGTTCTTCAATGCATATTCATTTCAAAAGTTAAATGGCAAAGTGTTGGGAATGGCCTATTTATAGGCATTCCAAAATACAAGCAATTAAACAACTAGCAACAAAGATTAAACAATCCTAGGAAATAAAACAAGTGTTGAAATAATAGTAACTACGACGCTAGACAAAGTGAAAGACGATGCTGAGCAGCATGAAGGACGACGCTGTGCAAAAAGAAGCACGACGCTGAGCAACTGAAGCACGACGCTGAGCTCTCCGCGATGCTACGACGCTGAACCCTCGGCGACAGGACGATGCTGAACTCTCGAGCGTGATGGAGCTTGACGTCGTAGGATGGGATAGAGGATAGCGTAGTTGGCGTCATAGTCGATGGGAGCTTCTGCCGGAGCCTTCTTCCGATGGGGACGATGGGTGCTGGCAGTGGTGGAGGATGGTCGGAGATGGACCAAGGCATGGCAGAGGTTGCTGGGGGTCGTCTGGAGTTCGGACATGGTGACCGGAGTTGAAGAATGCTTTGCCGGAGAAGATAGCGGCGAATCGGGGTTTTCCTCTTTGCCGTAGCTTCGCTTTTCGGGGTGGCCGGAATAATGAAGATGGTGATCGGAGGCATGGCCGAGGTCTGTCCGTAAGTTCCAATAGTGAAGAGGGAAGCACGCATCCTGGCCGGCATAGGGATAATAATTCTGGGGTTTTGTCCACCGAGGTCGGTGACCGGAGAGGGCGCTTGCGATGGGTCGGAGAAGCTAGTCGATAGCCCGGGGCTGTCCGTGGTTCCATTGAAGGCCGGAGGAGACTGTTGATGGCGATGCTCGCCGGAGATGGGGGCAGCTCGTTGGCATCGACGAAGGACATCGGAGAGGGAGAGCTGCTGCCGGTTTGGGATGATGGAGACGACGGAAATGATGGAGGTGATGGAAGGGATGACGAGGTCGCCGGCGATGAAGATACAACTCTGAGGGACGGAGATGATCCAGTTGCAGGAGTTGCCTTGTCGACGTTGGTGGCTGGCCGGAGCTCGAGGCGACGCCGAGAAGATGATCGGAGCCAGCCCTTGGAATCGACATGGGCGTGGGCTGGAGCGGCATCCGTCTGGGCTGAATAGTGGTGGGCCGGTTCTGCATGGGGATGGGCCGGCTACAGCTTGGGCCATGTGAAGGAGAATTGGGCTTGTGGGATTTTCTGTTGGGTCATGGAATGGGCTGCACGAGGAGATGGCTCGGCCCATGAAGAGGATGCAGATTGGGCTGGTGAGAATTGGGCTCTTCACTCCCTTTGTCCATTTAATTATTTGTAGTCCAATAAGTGTAAGCCCACTAGAATTTTGATCCGGATTACTCCAAGCATTTTCCTGTCTGCTTGAATTATTTATCTGCCTGTTCCACATATCCTGATTGGGTCGTCTGTCAGACGGGTCGGGTTGGTTGATCCGAACTCCCATGGCACATCCTTTCCAACATTTTGGAGTGTAGGGGCGTCCATATGGTGGCCTTTAAAAGGGGCATCACCACCATTTTGTATCACAAGTTTTGAAGAATGAAAATTGAAGTTTACTTCTTTGGAAAATTGAGAGTTGAGAGTTCTCATTTTCTTTACTTGAGAGATAGATAGAATCCCTCAAGATTGTATCCAACTTTTCCCTTCCACCACCAAAGAGGGCGGCCGAGCCACCACCACCACCACTTGGCCGATTCTTCCATGGAGAGGAGAGTATCCAAATCGGTTCTTTGGACTTAGCTTCAAGGGGTCGTGACACGAGGACGCTTGAAGGAGGCATCCACGGGGTCAATCTTGAAGATCACCACATTGGCGGCGTATGGTTCGATTCTAGAAGGGTCCGGGTCATACGAGTCTTTGGAAGTGATGATCAAGACATCCATCCTTCCCATTTCCAAGTAATTCATCCACTTTTCCTTGTTTTTCTTTGATCTTCTTCTTCCCCTTGTTCTCGGCCACTTGGCCTTTCTTAGATCTTTTGTTTGCTCATCTTGATCTTTCGGAATTAGGCACATAGATCCATGGCACTGTTCCAATCACTTGCTCATAAATGGCTTGTGGGTCAGTCATTTGCTGTTGGACTTCTTTTGCAACAAGAATTTTGGCGGTAAGCTTTTCAGATAAATTATTTAGTGCCAAATGAAATTCATCAGATAAATCTTCCCTGTGACGGATGACCATCTCTGTGACTTCTGTACCCGAAGGGCTGACAAATTGATTGGACATCTGTTGCTCAAGCCATTCTTCGAGTCTCATCATGTCATATTCCAACTTTCCATCTGTTTCACCTGCAAACTTCTCAAATTCTTCTCTTAAGTTCTCAGTTAATTGAGACTCGATGTTTGCAGATAAATTAGCACAATGTTCGTAAAGACTGGAATGTATGACTCTGCTTTGGAGATCGGTCTCAGTTATTTCAGCTTGAAGAAATGCTGCATGCTGCTCTATTCTTTCTTCCGAATCAATGGCTACTTCAATTTTCTCATTGTGCTCTTGGATTTCTCTTTCCATGGTTGGCTCAGACTGATCAACATGCTCTTTAAAACCTGAAAATTCGGTCGTTAAATGATCAAACTTGTCTTCAAGGTGATCGAATTTCCGGGTGAATTGATGGAATTGGGAATTCAATTTCTGCATGTTGGCATTGAGGCTCTTCATCAATTCCATCATAGCTGAGTCAGTGGTACCTGCCATTATAGACAACTAACAAGACTATATATATAAAAGGTTAGAAAAAAATAAAACCTAACACACTATTGACACTGAACGTGTTTGGATAAGCTCACTGAATACTCAACACCTGTGTCCGATTGTCTGAGTTCGTGCACCGGCGAGATCTTCAGCTGTCTCCAAGTATACAACCAGTGAGGCAGTGCAGAGAATCGAGGATTGATTTCGCATGTTCAAAGCAAGGTTTTTAAAAAAAATATATATGCAATGCTCGACTCAAGACATTACTAGACCGAAATAAAATAAAAATAAAGACTTACAAATATACAAATGTAATGTGATCACAAATGCAAGGATTTGCGTTACAGTAATTAATCATAGTTGCACTGAAAATTCCAAAATCCTCACAAGGGTTCAAAATATCAAGGGGAGTTTAAAAAATTCTGAAGAGAGTCCTCACTGCACTCGACACCCAAATGATCACACAAGGCTCCCAAATATTTATATGAATATCAACAAGATCAATGCACCAATTAAAATGTGATTTAAATTTTCCCGGAGGAATTTCAACAGTTCGATTTCACTTGTTGAGTGAGGAACTTTAAGAGCAGAACATTGCCTGATTAAAGCTTCAACTCAGTGTTCATACCAATGGTAGAGGAACCAAGTGCCAACTGTGTGTATCCAACTTAGGAAAAATTTTGATCACAATATAACAAGGGATGCGGTTTGCAAAGTGGCATGGATGCCGGAACAGTGCTTGCCTTAATACCAGATGGCCCATGCTCAAGGCAGAGAGCCAAAAGATTCACAACTCAGATTGCACGAATGCTCGAGGAGGAAGAGATCAACAATGAGCATGAACCGGCATCAATCCGCATAAAGAGCATGTTACTGATCCAGTTCCAGAGGCAACCGGAAGAAGGACCGGAATCCATCATTATGGATCCGGAAACCCAAGTGCCATGGATCGAACATTAGAAACAATATTGGAATGGAAAATGGAAGCTTACGAAGATGAACATGGAGATGAAGATGAAGATGACAATGGTGATAAGAGAAGCTACCAAACAAGGGGACCCGAACTCGAGCAGGGAGACACACTAAATGTGAAACAAAGCTCCTCCTTCAAGTGCATGCTTGGTTGATTCCATCCAAGTAGCTTCAAGACCTTGAATGAGTGAGATTAGCCAAAGGCCAAGTTCACAAAGGTTGAGAGCAAAATGCTCTCGGGTGACTTTGGGAGTGAATTTGCTTAACTTGCAAAGTTTGATATTCCAAAAGTGAGAATACAAAGGGTGGGAGGTCATATATATAGGCCCCCACATTACATTAGTACAAGGTAGGCTACTAGTGCCACATCACACAATAAAAGCAAACTCAAAATAAATTAAAAACAAGTCCGGCAACTCTTGATCTCTTTCTCGTGTTTCCTCCATTATGCTCTTTTGTTCTCGTACTTGCATCTGGAGGTCTTTCTTCAGCTCGTGGTTAGTCTTGGGTTTCCGGATCCATCTGGATGGATTCCGGGCCTTCTTCCGGTTGCCTTTGGAAATGGATCATTAACATGCTCTTCATGCGGATTGACCCTGGTTCACGCTCATTGTTGATCTCCTCCTCCTCGAGCATTTGTGCAATCTGAGTTGTGAATCTTTTGGCTCTCTGCCTTGAGCATGGGCCTTCTGGTATTAAGGCAAGCACTGTTCCGGCATCCATGCCATCCCCACCCCCTTGGGGAGGTTGATCCATCAACCGACTAGCATCCAACTCTTCGTCCCGTTCATAAAGTGATAGATCTGCAACATTAAAAACAGGATTAATAGTGTATTCAGAAGGTAATTCAATTTCATACGCATTGTCATTAATCCGCTTCAACACTCTAAACGGTCCGTCGCCTCGAGGGGAAAGTTTGCTCTGTCTTGCAGCTGGGAATCTTTCTTTCCTCATATGTAGCCAAACCCAATCACCAGGTTGCAATAGCAGTCTTTTCCTTCCTCGATTGGTGTATTTGGCGTACATCTCGGCTGCTTTCACAAGGCTATCATTCACATCTTTGTGTAAGTCCTTAATTGCTCGTGCCCTGTCCCTGCCATTAACATTTAAATGCTCACTGCTAGGCAGTGGCAGCAAATCAAGAGGGGTCAGTGGGTTAAATCCGTATACAACCTCAAAAGGAGATTTACCTGTCGCGCTATGCACATGGCGGTTGTATGCGAATTCAATATAGGGGAGGCACTCGTCCCAGCTTTTGTAACTTGAAGATGTGATGATTCGCAAAAGATTTCCTAAGACCCTGTTTACAGCTTCTGTTTGTCCGTCAGTCTGGGGATGATAGGAAGTGGAAAACATCAACTTAGTCCCAATTTCTCTCCAAAGTGATCTCCAGAAGGAACTGACAAACTTCACATCGCGATCAGATACAATGGTCTTAGGGACTCCATGTAGACGCACCACCTCTTTGAAAAACAACTTAGCCACATGGTGAGCATCATTGGTTTTGTTGCACGGGATAAAGTGAGCCATCTTGGAGAATCGATCCACCACAACAAAAATGGAGTCTTTGGCTCTAGCGGTCCTTGGTAAACCCATAACAAAGTCCATTGACAGATCTACCCAGGGCCCTTCCGGAATCGGCAAAGGTTGGTACAACCCATGTGGTTTAACCGTTGACTTAGCCTTCAGACAAACTAAGCACTTAGCAATGAAATCCTCCACATGCTTTGGTAGCCTCGGCCAGTAGAACTTTTCACTTAGAACCCCTACGGTAGCATGCTTTCCAAAATGCCCCATCAAATCTCCATTATGGGCCTCTCTGATTAAGAACTCCCGAATGGATCCTCTTGGAATGCATAGCCTGTTATCATAGTAGAGAAACCCATCTAGTTGAGAGTACTCCTTGAATCCGTGCTTTTCGGTTTTGGCATATACTTCTCCAAAATCAGGATCGGTTGCATATAAACCCTTTATATGCTCAAAACCTATCAGGTGTGTGGCTGCAATAGAAGATAACGCCATGCGTCTCGAGAGTGCATCGGCCACCACATTGTCTTTGCCCTTCTTGTACTTGATCACATAGGGAAATGTTTCAATGAAAGCACTCCAGCGAGCATGTCTTTTGCTCAACTGGCCCTGAGCCCTAATGTGCTTTAGGGTCTCGTGATCACTGTGAATAATGAACTCTCGGCCTCGGAGATAGTGTTGCCAAGTTTTCAGTGCTCGGACCACAGCATATAATTCCTTATCGTACGTTGAATAATTCAATTGTGCTCCGCTGAACTTTTCACTATGATAGGCAACAACTTTCCCATTCTGCAGTAAGACAGCTCCCATACCTGTTCCAGATGCATCACACTCAATCTCGAAAGGTACCTCAAAATCCGGCAGTGCTAGAATTGGTGCGTGCGTGAGCTTGTCTTTCAATTCCTCAAAAGCCTTCTGTTCTTTTGCTCCCCACTTGTATTGTAAGCCCTTTTTCAACAAAGATGTAAGCGGGGCGGCAATGATGCTAAACTGTGGTACGAAACGACGGAAGAAACCGCAAAGCCCAAGAAAACTTCTAACTTCTGGCACATTAGCTGGCGGCTTCCAATCAGATATGGCTTTGATCTTTGAATCGTCCACTTTCAGTCCTTCTTTCCCAACAATGAATCCCAAGAAAGTTACTTCAGGAACATGGAATGTGCACTTTTCATAGTTGGCGTACAATTGAACTTCCCGCAGCTTGTCCAATACCTGTTGCACATGCGAAATATGATCAGATTCATTGTAGCTATAGATTAAGATATCATCAAAATAAACAACAACAAATCTCCCGATAAACTTTCTCAAGGTCTCATTCATCAGTCGCATAAATGTGGAGGGAGCATTCGTCAGTCCGAATGGCATAACGAGCCATTCATATAAGCCAAACTTGGTTTTGAAGGCTGTCTTCCATTCGTCACCAGGTTGCATGCGAATCTGGTGATAGCCGCTTTTAAGATCAATCTTGGTAAAGATCGTTGCTCCTCCGATTTCATCAAGCATATCATCAAGCCTCGGAATGGGGTGCCGATATTTGATGGTTATCGCATTGACCGCTCGGCAATCTACGCACATACGCCATTCCCCATTCTTCTTTGGCACTAACAATACTGGCACAGCACACGGGGACAGACTCTCCCGAACCCAACCCTTGTCTAAAAGATCTTGGACTTGGCGTTGTACTTCCTTGGTTTCATCCGGGTTCATGCGGTATGCTGGCCTGTTTGGGATAGATGCTCCTGGTACAAAATCAATCCGATGCTCCACTCCTCGAAGTGGAGGCAGTCCCGCAGGTAGCTCTTCCGGAAAGATATCCTTGTTCTTCTCAAGCATCCTAGAAAATTCAATAGGCAAATTAGTCGCAATATTACCGTTCTCAGATACAGAATTAACAGGTTTAACAACAGCTAAGAAACAGTAACCTGAATATTCAGTGTCTTGAATGGCCTGTTGGAATTCTTTTCTTGTCAGCATCAAGCTTGGTGTAGAGGTAGACGCGGAACCAATAGATTGGTCGATTTTGGCCTTTCCCGCAGTCCTCGCCTTGAAGTTTGCTTCTTCCTTCTTAATATTCTCTAGCAATCTAGCCTGATCTCGCTTCACAGAGCTTAAGGACAAGGGCCTCAAAATATAGGACTTTTGGCCAACTTTAAAGGACAAAGAATTGGCTCTTCCCCTATATGTAACATCATTGTCGGACATCCAGGGTCGCCCTAAAAGTACATGACATGCATTCATTGGTACCACATCGCACAAAACCTTTTCAGAATATGAACCAATGGTGATGGGTACTCGGGCTTGCTGGTTCACTTTGGTCTTGCCGCTTGCGTTCATCCAATGTAGCGTGTACGGCTTGTTGTGTTCCTCAACAAGAAGTTGTAACCTGTGCACAGTGTAAGTACTCACAACATTAGTACAACTACCATTATCTACAATTATAGTGGCATCATTACCCAAAATTTTACAATGACAATGAAATAAATTCTCCCTTTGTTCATTGTCGTTTGGCTCTTCACTTCTGTCCGCATTGAGTGCTCGCATGGCCACTAGAACATTTACTTCTTCTTCTCCCTCTTCAACAATTTCAGGGCCTGGATTGCCATCATCTTCATATTGATCGGGGTCATCTTCGTATTCAGACTCAAGAATGTGTAATGCCCCGGTTTCAAGAATAACAGCTTCTCTTTCTTCTCCAGAATCCAACATAGCAATCCGCCTCATATTTGGACACTCAGTAGCATAATGACCTCGGCGTTGACATTTAAAACAAGTGACATCCTTCTTGTCCCTAGCTGGCCTTGGTCGATCAACTTCTGGTGCCTTGCCTCTATCGTCCCTTCGGTAATCCTTAAAATCTTTGGCCATCTCAAATCCTCTTGGCCTGTTCGGTCTCTCATCCCTCACTGGTGGTGATTGCTTGTTCTTATCTTGCCATTGCTTAGTCAACCACGGCTTGTTTGCACTAGACCCAATAGTAGATCTGCTAGCTTTTCTCCTTTGTTGGACCTCAATTTCAACAGCAAGATCAATCAAATCCTTCAGGTCATTGTACTTTCTCAGCTTTACTTCATCAAGAATTTCTTGCCTCAAACCTCGTTTGAATCTTGAAATCAGTAGCATCTCATCTTCTTCGACTTGGCATCTCATCAACAACATTTCCAATTCCTTGTAGTAATCATCAACTGATCTGTTTCCCTGGACACAAAATTGCATTTTCAGATATAGATCACTGCGATAGTTACTAGGAATGAACCTTTTCTCCATGATTCTGATCAATGCATCCCAAGTGTCGATAGGTGCATAGCCATGTCGTTGAATGTCCCTTGCTGTCTTGTGCCACCATGTCAAAGCGTAATCCCTAAATTCACAAACAGCTAGCTGAACCTTTGTAAGTTCGGAGTATTGTTGGCAATCATAGATGAGCTCGATCGCATCCTTCCATTCGACGAACTCGTTTGGATCATGAGTTCCCCTGAATGTGGGGATGGTGAACTTGACACTCCTCAAATCTGGATCTACCCTGTCATCCCTATAATTTTGTCGACCTCGTCGGTCTTCATTGTCATTCCTTCGGGGTTGATCAGGAATCGGATGTCCAAAGGGGTTTCGAACCGGAGCTCGTGGAGCTGGAGGGTTCCTCATAATTGGTGGATTCCGGATCGGAGCTCGCATAATTGGTGGTCCTCGCCTTCTATCAATTTGTTCGGCTTCTTGCTCGCGGGCCTCCAATTCTTCCTCGGCAGACGTCATTGCCTCTTGATGATTCATTCCACTGCCTTGTCCCTCGAGACTGTATGCTAGCTCAGGGTGTTTGTCAAATTCTTCCTCAAACTTTCTTTCAACTGCACGCATGACATGACTTCGAACTGCTTCGGCATGAGCTGCTAACTTCCCATCAATAGTAATGGCAATATGATCAATTTTGTCATCCAAATTCTGTGCAGTCTCCTTGTTCCGATTAGCCATTTGCTCCAACTTTATGTTCATTTGATTCATGAAATTCTGCATCAAGGCTTTGATGTCATCGGTTTCGGTGGATGTACCTGCCATAGTTAGACACTAGAAACTATATGTATATGCAGTTAGTGAAAACAAAAAGAAAATATGAAGAGTAAACCTCACACTTAACACTCAGTCTCTCAACCAAGTTAATTAAGTCCTTTGGTTCAACCACAAATCAAAGTCCAGAAAACTTACTCAAATGTTTTCAACCAAGTGCACAAGTAGAAGGTAGAGTGTATGTACGCACAGAACATGAAACAATATGTACTGCTCGACTCAATCAAATAACCGCTGGAATATGCGAAATGTAAGCACAGAAATTATGTTCACGGTTTTAATCGGTAAATGTCGTCCAATAAATTCCAAGTCCTCACGTATAAAAGTGAACTCACCAAAGTATGAAAAGTGGAAGCTCACTTCACTCGATTCCCAAATACCAATCGTACACCCAAATATTTGCTAAACACATAAAAGGCTCCCTAAATTCCCAAGGTGTAATGTGGACGTCACTTTTTTTTTTTTTTTTTTTTTCTTTTTCTTTTTTTTTCTTTTTTTTTTTCTTTTTTTTTTTCGTTTTTTTTTTTTTTGAAATAAATAATATATTAAAGTAAGTAGCTAGAAAATTTTGGAGATGAAATGTGGAAAAGGAATGAATGAGGCGTGAGTTTTGTGTCAAGGTGCACAAGTATGATGATGTGACGGGTCCCACTCAATTCCCAATTGTCAAATTTCTCTCTTTTTTTTTTAAAAAAAAAAAAAAAATTAAGTAGGGATGAAAAATAATGAAGCAAGTAGAAGAAAATGTATAATTCAGGCGGGTCCCACAAGGATCAAAGTCCTCCTAATTTGGTAATGCATGTGTACGGCAATTGGAAAAAAAAAAAAAAAACAAATGAAATGGTGCTATGGGGCCCATGGTAGCCTACAATTCTCCTTAATTCTAGTTGGCTCACGTGCACTTGGGCATGTGCATTCCAAAAGTTGGTTCTTGTTTGAAATATTTTACTCAAATAGCCCACAACTTTTGACTAGCCACCAATTTCCCTCTCCGTCCTCCTTCCAATTTCCAATCAACTTTTCACAATCACGTCACCCACCTAGGATTTTCTTGCAAACACACGGCAATGGGACCTTTATGGATCAGACTTGGTAAGCTCAAGAAATACTTGAAGCTCAACATGAACTTGACGAAGATTACAAGAGCAATCAAAAACACTCATAATCACTCATTTGGAATTTTGGAAGCATATTAGCCAATTAAACTCATAAACAATATTCCAAATGCAAACATAAGCATATGAGAGATCAAACAAGAGAAAACTAACACAAAAACAAACAAAATACGAAATCAAAGAGCAAAATATATGGATTTTCGGGTTTTTGAACAAGAACAAACAAGAACTTCAAACTAACATAACTTTGTCATCCGAACTCCGATTTGAGTAAACGAGATATGAAAATTCATCTACTCGACGAGAGGATTCCAAATATCAGTTCAGATTACAAAAATAACAAAAGCATATGTCCAGAAAACACACGAACAGATTCTGTCCATATTTTGATTTTTGAGATTTTGAGTTTTTATGGAAGATAGATCAACAATATTGTTCTAATGCAAGCTTTGATACCAAAATATTAGAATATGCCATGGATCGAACATTAGAAACAATATTGGAATGGAAAATGGA
>JAOANR010000074.1:0-16363 GCA_030278955.1 Hygrophila difformis | reverse complement strand
ATTTCATATTTCGGCAAATGCGCCTCTCCTTGTTGCTCTTGCCAATTTCGCTTAGCCGTAATTCTCCATCTCGAGCTCCAATACTCCCTTCGCCGCTCTCTCGCCCAGCCACCGCGCCACCGTCCCTGCGATGTTGCTGCCCCGCTCGCACTGCCGCCCTCCTTTCCGCTGCTCGTGCGCCACCACAGCCGCCAGTTCTCTCTAGCGCCGCCGCTGGCACTGCTTCGCTCCCTCCGCGCGAATCGCCGACCCCCAGCCTCACACTAGTGCGCCCGTCGTACCCACGCGTTTCCGGTGCTCCCTTGGAAACTCGTCGTCGCCTGCTGTTCTTCAGTGGTAAGTATAGGGTTTTATTATTTGGGTATCATTTCCATTTCTTCCAACGCTACTTATTTTTGTTATCCTTTAGCCACCAATCTATTCACATCCCCGTCCCCTTTTCTTTTGCTGTTGGATCTCGAAAAAATGGCAGCCTCTAAAAATGGCTGGCTACCACAGTGCAGGTGCATGGCCGTTGGAATCGCTTGTCGTGCTGCGTCGTGACGGAGACATTTGGGATTACAAATTTAATATCTACAATGTAGGGTTTAAAAAGTGTTGAGCACCGCCTCCGTCCATTTTCGATTTAATCCACCCCTGCCGCCCAAAAACAAAAGCACACCTACCTGTGCGAACCAAAGCCATGAGGTACACTTCAAAATCTTTCAAAGCTGAGGTTCTTTAATTGTTAATCTTGCCTCCACTTGATTGGTGTGTTTCGGGTTCCATTTTCTTACTGTTGTGCGTTTCCTCTATTTCTGCCTTTGCTTTTGTTCTGAATATTGGTGCACACTATACTTTTATTTGGGATCTGCTTTCTGAGTTTATAAAATTTTTCCGTAGATTTATGACTCGTCACAATTTCTGACTTTGTCTTTCAAAATCTGGTGTGCCTGCAATTTTCATTTTCTGCTATTTTAGCAATCGATTCTGTAATTTTTTTAGCTTATGTTTTGCATTCATTTACCTTTCAATTAAGTCATTGGGAGTTTGGGCAGTTTGGCTCCACCTGCTCGCTCTTCCACCGCCCGACCCCTCTGTGGCTCAGCCTCACCTGGTACCTGAGGTATGGTTCTTGTATTTCGGTTGTCATTTGAATTTTTGTTTTTTTTTTTGATGTTGTATGTTGTCTGGAGAAATTATCTTGTGTTACTATGCAGTCATTATTGATTAGTTAAGTTGAAAATCTCAAGTTTGTGAATACTTAATTTTCGCGCTTTTTGTGTAATGGCCTCCATCCTATGGAATGGTTGTTGAAACTGTGTTGCTGGTTGAGTGCGGTTGACATTTGTATAATTTTATTTGAGATGGACAAATTGGTGTTAGACTGAAGGCACAAGCATATGGTCTTCGTGATGCATGAACTAACAAACCTTGGCACTACAAATACAGAGTGGACAGGTAATGATTTGGGATGTGATTCAAATGCTTGGGTATTGTTTGGAATAAAGTTTACCTGGCCATATTTTTGCGTATGTTCGCAGGACAAGTAAACTAAGAGGGTGCAATGTTTGAATAATTTATTATCATATTGGCTATTATATTTCTAGATGAATTTATTCCTTGTCAGTGAAACCTTTGATTTAACTTAAATCAATATGAAACTGCGAGTTTCTAATTTCCTGAAACACTGAATCTGGACTTGCATAATTCAAAGGATAATTCTAATTGGCAAACTCTATATATGGAATGAGTGTGCTGTGCCTTTTTTGATAATGGACTTGTTTTTAAAATCATGGATTTTGGGAAGTTCTGGGTGCAATCTTCATCTGAATGCACTGCCCTGTTCCCAAAATTCTTACAGATTGAAACGGTCATTTGCTAAAACCTGTACTTGATTCCCAGAAATATAAGCTATGGGAGTTCTTTGAGCATCGCCGCCATCCCCGCTTCTGCCCATGTCCACTTCTGTTTTGGCTCCCGCCGTTGTCCCCCCCACGAGCCCGATCCGTTCCCCCTCGCCACTGGTGGTGCCGCCGCTGTTGTCGTTCTCTTAAGTAGGTCTTTACTGTATTTCTTTTTCGCCGACATTTTTTTTTAAGAATTAATTTTGTATTTCAATGGAATTTTGAAGCTGGGTAATTGTTGGGTGATATCAGAAATGTGGAGGATTTAGACAAGGATTTAGACAAGCTATACTGTAATGTCAAGTGTATTCGTTACCATATTTTCCTATAATGGGTTCCGTAGTTTATGTTGGGCATTTTTGTAGTAGTTTCAGAAAGAGGGATATATTATGTTTGAGCTGCTTTGTTGCTAATTTTAGGGCGTTGGGTTTTCAGATTGTTTAATGCAGTTACCATATTGTGAATCAACTTCGTTTATTTATTTATTGATGTTTGCCTTTTTTATAAATCTAAAATCAAGTTTACTTTGTGATTTATTCTGTGTTGTTGAATGAATTGAAGGGTATATGGTATCTGTTAGGGGTTTCCGTTGTGTGACTTCGTTCTGTGTCGTTTTTTCCATTCTTCGATAATTATAAAAAAAAATCATTCTCTTTGGGAAAAAGAATACCAATTCCATTTCAAGATTGCCCTATATAATTTAGATATTTTGCTTTCTATGGTATTAATGTCGGTGGGTCAGATATCTCTTTGAATTTACAACAAACCTTAATCTCCTCAAGCGTGTAACTAATCATTTTTTCTTCAAGATATGCACACCTGACTAATGCCTGAATTTTTCTACAGGCTGACCAGTCTAGGACAATTGTTGAGATTATAGCAGAAGATGGGAAGCCTGTCAGCGTTGCACGGTGAGTTTTTGTACATACAACTGTCAAACTACATTTGCCTTCCCCAAACATGCCTCACTTTAGCTATATTTACTGTGTGCAGTCTCTCTTTGTGATAGAAATTTAGATTATCAACTGAAGGCTAAAAGGTACAAGGCAATAGAATGGTGTTGTCCCATATTTATAATTCAAGCATTGGAATGCCGAGGCAGATTGTTAAAAAATATTGACTGAACCGTTGCAAGTAAGCTACTTCCTATTGCAAATTTATATATATTTTTTTTATTTCACATGCAGTATTTGCTAAAAGCAAATATTGTAGGTTGGAAGGCCTTTCATGATTTCATCATCGAAGGGAGAACAGTTCGGGTGCAAAAGTGGAGTCTATAAATGCTCCAAAGAATGCAACTGGTAATTCTGAGTCAAAGGTTGAAAGCAGCAGAATCAGCTGCAAACAATTGTCATGGAGAAGAATGAGTTGGAGATAAAAATGGAAGAAACTATGCAAGATTTAGGTAATGGATTACTGCTAGATTTATTTCTGCCATGTTAATTCCTACACAACTACACTATGGCCTGAGTGTTCTGTCTCTTTCAGGAAGAAAGGATGTCAGAGAAGAGTTTGAGGTCATGTCATCAGCACTATCAAAAGAAATGAAGATGTGTGGAAATTCAATTAAACAGGTGAAAAACTAAAGCTGAAGAGACCCTATCCCTGCATGAGAAAGCCGAATCTCTGAGTACAATGGTAGATGTTAAGGTCTGGTCAGAAAATATTACAAAGTTCTTTGCTATCTGGGTATATGTCATTATATTATACTATATATTTTGTTTGGTCCTTGCTTGTATGAGCCTTGCAAAATTGTGCATCTTTATTTCAAAAACATAAGAAAGAAGACGATCAAAGGTAGGAACCAAAAAACAAAAATATGGAAAATATGAATCTATAATTGAAATGCCCTATCTGCTGGTCAAATTGTATTATTCTTATTATGGAAATGTGTTCGGGTGGATGTGGGATGTGGGAGCATGGGAATTGAGTCAATGGCATTATGGTGCACTCCGACCAACATGGTATTTTATAAATTTGCTGGAGGCTACAACTTTACTCATTTTACAAAATCTTTTGGAATTATGTCACATTACATATACTGTCGTCACTTCTTTATTCACAGAATGCCACATATTTTGAGTAAATTGTCGGATATGATGCAATTAGGGTCACTGAATGATGCAAAGATTAGGGCCTTTATCATTCTCTGACCTGTTCTAATTATGTGCACTTTCAATTCTACCTAGCTTTACATGTAATATTTGTGTTTTTGAACATTCATTCTGCATTCTGATTTGTGGACAAGAGTGATGGCTGATGTAATGATTAAGCTTCTTGACAATTGTTACTATGGATTATTTGTTCTTGTGATTCTGGATGCCTAAGTGTGTGTTAATTGAAGTGCACTATTTTTGGATCTGAATTATTTTAGAATTCCACGTTTGGATTCTTGTGGTTTTAGATTATCTTCCTGGCATTTGCTTCTATTCTCCCGATTTTATCTGCATCGGCTTTGTTATCCAAAATATTGCAATTGATTTTTAGAAGAGTTTACCTACTCCGCATTTACCAATCCTGGAAACCAAATGTTCGCGCCAAGTTCTACAACATCATACATAGCGACTACATAGCAGTTAAAATCCGTACGCCGCCCCGCGCAGCATCGCGCGCGGCGGACGAGTTCTAGTATATATATAAATGCCTAACTTTGTTGCTAGCACACATGAAAATACAATTTTGTCCTTGAATGTACTCTAAAATATAGCTTTTGTTTGCACTTGAATGTACCAAAATACCAATTTTTTACCTTTGTTTTCCCGTCATTCTGTCCACGTGGTGTCCATTAATCCCAAAAACTCTCACACAACTCTAACACTGATTCCTCATCCCCTTTCTTCTTTCTTCGCTTTCCTCGCCCAAAATTTCCTTTCCTTCCTATTTCCTACATTTGTGACCGTGGGCCTCCCTCAGTCGCCGAACCCCAGCATCGTCCCCGCTGCCAGGCACCAGCGTCGCGCCGCCTCCGTCCTCTCCTTCGTCCACTCCTTCTACACTCTCATCTTCCGTGCACTGCCTGCCGCTCAGAGCCCGACGCATCCTTCGACTCGCCGCTCACCGCCCACCGTTCGCCGCGCCTCGCCGTCAGCCTCCCCTCTCCATCGCGCGTCGTCGATGGCCTCCAGCATCTCCACTGCGACCAGCCGACGTTTTCCATTGTGGGGGTAATTTCTTCGCCATTGCTTCGCTCCCCTTTTTCAATGCTGGGTTTCTGATTACATTTTGTGTCCCGATCTCGAGTTTGTGGAATGAATTATTTCGAAATTTGTTTAACAATTTAATGGAAATTATATAGCTCGATTTGACAATTTCAGCCGTTACAACAGGAAGAGAGAGCGCTTGGGAATTGTGGCACGCCCCTCCTCCCCCGCCCGCAACCGACAGCCGACGACTGCTCCATGCTACGCTGCCCTCTACACGGTACACCACTGCCCTACCACCCATCTCGCCCCTACAAAGATCTAAGATCTGAAGCAATAAGCCTATTATTCTTTTTGGTTTTTTTTTTTTTTTTTTGAAATCATCTATTGGGGGCTGATTGTCAATGAGAGTTTCTGCTAAGTAGCTGTATTTGATCAAAATCGGGGTTCTGGTGTTGTGCGTTATTGTTGTGTTGATTTTTTTTCCCAGCAAGATCAAAATCCGGGTTTAACAATTAGTCGTGCTTTGCACTAAAGACTTAATTTCTGTAGACGTTGATAGGTTGGCTGATCAATGGGTTTTTAATTCTTGATTGAGCTATCTAGTGATGTTTGTAGAGCTCCCTTTTGCTGCATGTTGGTCATTCTGGTGAGTAGTTTCTGTAGATGATGTCCTACTTGCTGAAACAATTTTGTTAGAGAAATAAATCAGCCTAAGTATTTGATAGTCACTGCATTATGTCCTTCAATCCCTTTATCTGTAGTTTATTTTCCGGTGTTTCTTGGTCATACATAACATTGTTCTGTCATGTTCATTCCTTTTTGAAATAATTAAAAGCTAGTAAGACTCCAAATTAATTTTTAAGATGTTGAGATATAAACGTGTTCTCATTCTTGTTTCTGTAGCCAAGTACAAGACTGTATTAGATGCAGAAGCACAGGGAACATTATAACCAATTTTCTGTACTTTGTTCTAAACAACAATGCTGCTGTAACTTGAATAGATTGAATGAGAATTATTTTCTATCTTGGAATGAACATGCTGATAGAACTTCCATTCATTGGCTTTCTTTTCTTTTCTATGTGATTTGATTCTAAAGCCTGATGCTAATGTTTGATAATTTTTTGGTCACTTGCATTCTTGAAGTTTACTTGTGTAAGTTGTATCGCCTAAGCACATGGTAGTCTTGAGTTTCACAGACTAAATATGAGTTCCTTGTAGGATGTTATGTTGTCTTCTGCTCGATCACATGTAGAAGATCAATAGGAAAAATGATATAAACTTGAGACTTACATTTTTATCTTGATTTAACCAGCTTGCTTTGATGGTGTGTGAACTTGGGAAATCAAGGAAACTCTTTCTATACAAACTCTTGTGTCTAACTCTTTCATTTTTGTCTTTGTCTATCATAATGCTCCTTTAAGAAATGCAGTCTCTCCTTTGAGCCTTGTGGATAGTTACAATTGCAGATTGATCTTTTAGGTTGAATTGTGTCTGCAAGAAGAATCCCTTTGTGCCTGTTATTGGAAGACTGGGGCTACCATAATTTACCTGAAACAATGGGTATGATTGAATGCTTCTTTTCTTCACTCATCTAGTGTTCCACAATCCCAACTTTATATTAATAGCTTCTTTCATTCATCAAATACAGAAAAATGCCCAATAGTATCTCCTCATACATTCACTACATATCATCTAAAATCCATCCGCTGTCCGCGCAGCGTAGCGCGCGGCCGCACGTGTTCTAGTATATATATAAATAGATAAATTTATTATAATTGATTTGTTGGTTTGTGTTCCGTTAATGGATCCGTGTTCCACCGAACAGACAACACCAAACCAAAATTCATCAATCTCAAAATTACACCAAGAATTGGATTTTTAATATTTTTATCATGTTTTTGGATTTTTAACACAAATTTAATAAAAATAACACTATTTTTATATTTTTAAATAACAGCTTATTATTTATACAAACTTGCATATATCTGTCAAATTCAACTGCTTTCTTATTTAAATAAGATCGGAGTGCGATCAAATGCCCATGTTTAGACACGGAAATAGATTGAAAATAATGGTCAATTTTGGCCATTATCAACATCCTCACATTTAATACTGATCGTCCCCGAGCAGTCAGAGTCAGTGCTCCTAAGAGCATAGACGCTGCATATGCAATCTATTTGCGTGGCTTCAAAAATTTCATTCTTTTAATATATTGGGATAAAACAATCAAAAACTACAAATATTAAATTCTCTTGATTGCAGTGTTTAATGAAATGATACTTCTCACTTACTCAGGCATACAAATCAGTCATTATTGATAATTCTTCATGAATATCATGTTTAGAAATAATCATTGATTTAATTCTAGAATTTAAGCATGACATGAACATAAAAATCAAATCGGAGCCTCACATATAGTAGATGCGGAAATTTCACTCACTCTCAAAATTGAGGTTTTATCATAATCGCTCAAAATCAAATTTAATTAAATTTTCCCATAAGCTTGCAATTGGACCAACTCGCCACCTGGCTCATTTTTTCAAATCGGGATCCCGAGGTCTTATTTAAGGGTTATAATGGGGCATATGGTTGTAACATTTGGTATGGAGGGGAATTATTGGGCTAAGAAGTGGCAAGAATTAATATTATCATAACATGGCATTTTTTTTTTTTAATTTATGATCATCAATAATTTCCTTTTGTTTTTCTATTGCATGACATTTAGACTATGTCTAATTGCTTTGTCATTTGCAGTTTATTTTTGTTGAATTGAACTCCACATTTTTCTTCTTCTTCTTTTTTTTTTTTTTTTGATCGGATTCTTGAATACCGATTTGATGAATTGATGATCATAAATTGTAATGCCTTGATAAAATTCATTCTTGCCCACTTGGGTTTGAATTTTTTTTTTTTGGTCTTTTTAGAAGGCTTGGAATAATAAAGAGGGCTTCAAAGAAAAATTAGGCTTAAGGCTCAAAGTGGTTAATCCTAAAGGGAAAATGTTTTTGGGTTTGGAGTTCAAACGAAGGCCAAAAATTTGGTTTTCTAAGTGCCTTGATCATATGCTCGATTTTTGGAATATGGCATGGTCTTGAATCGGTCCCAATCGCAAGTTCTAGTTTCCTTTAATTAAAATGATTTTCACACATCAAAGAAAAGAATGAGTAAATGTGACTCATGGCTCAAATCTCACATGGAATGGTTCATTCATGTCATACAATATTCTTAAATTTAATCTTTGACAATTCTTACACTCTATTCAATTAAATTCTCAACATGAGGACTCATTACCCAACATGGCCGGAAATGGTGATCTTGGACGCCGGAAGGGAGACCGGAGAGGGAGAGGTCGCTGCCGGAGTGGGATGAGGCGGAGGAGATGGTGGTCGGAGCAGCGGCACCGGAATCGGAGGTGCGGTGGTGGCGGAGCTTGGAGAACGGCGACACCTGCAATTCCCGTTCCAATTGTTGATGCTGTGTTCGTTCAATTCCAAATTGGAATTTGAGGAAGATGATCCTTGGTGGGCCCCACCTGTATACAAAACACTTGATTAATAATTTTTTTTTAAATTTTTTTTTATTTACAAATAACTATATAAAAACATATATATATATATAGATAAATTTATTATAATTGATTTGTTGGTTTGTGTTCCGTTTAATGGATCCGTGTTCCACCGAACAGACAACACCAAACCAAAATTCATCAATCTCAAAATTATACCAAGAATTGGATTTTTAATATTTTTATCATGTTTTTGGATTTTTTAACACAAATTTAATAAAAATAACACTATTTTGTATTTTTAAATAACAGCTTATTATTTATACAAACTTGCATATATCTGTCAAATTCAACTGCTTTCTAATTTAAATAAGATCGGAGTGCGATCAAATGCCCATGTTTAGACACGGAAATAGATTGAAAATAATGGTCAATTTTGGCCATTATCAATCATTGAAATCATTTGGGTTGGGAGGATTCTGATGCTGATTGAATTGAGGGTTCTGAAACTGAGGGTTCTGGAAGTGTCGGTTGTTGGGATTATTCTGGTTTAGTGGTTCATTGAATTGGTTTTGGGGAGGTGGTGGGTTGAGATTTTGATTACCGATGTTGGGTAGATTCCCCTCATCCTGAATTTCATTCAGTGGAGGGTCATCTGTCTCATCGCCATCTCCATCTCGGTTCTCATGTAATGGTGGTGGGTTATTGTCAATGATGACAGGGTTATCGGGAATGACGGGTGGATTGTTGCCTGGTAACTGTGCCATGTCCGAAACTCCGCTGCTCGTACTGGAAGAAGATTGTCTTACACGTTCCCTCCTTTCCTGCTCTTTCCTCTGCTTTGTGAGGGCTCTGATTCGTCTCGCTTCCCTTTCTATTTCGAGGTTGAGTGGAAGTTCAGGTGATGTTTCCCTTCTCCGTTGCATGTACAGCTTTGTTCAATGAGGGCAGTACCTGCAACCATCCCCAGGTTAGAACTGGTGTAGAAGTATTATTTCTCAGAAACCAACATCCTCACATTTAGAGCTTTACTGCTCTAATTTTGTGATTGATTTTTGAGACTGGGATATTTTTGTTTTGAATAAAGTATGTACACTAGCTATGAGTAAATCAGGAGTGTAGTTCTCTTATAAAATGGCGCTGCATCCTCCCCGGCAACGGCGCCATGAAACTTTTGAGAATTTCCGCACACGAGTATTTTCTAAAATATCAAGTTTGAATTTATTTAAATGAAAAGAGTTATGATTTATGGGAAAGGGTTTAAGGATATATTTCACTTTTTATTACTCATGTGGGAAACTTTGATTTCAAATGGCGCGATAAGAATCCCCGGCAATGAAACTTTTGACAATTTCCCACTATATGAGTATTTTCTGAAAAATAATAATCCCGGTTTTCAATTTTATTTAGTGAAACCAATTTATGAAGGCGGAGTTGGGATTAGGGATATATTTATAGGTTGTCACGTTTTTATTTACTCGTGTTAAGAAACTATGCCCCCGAAAGCGCACGGTGTCAAAAATTGCAGTAATTTATAGTAAGACCGGATCGTTCACTGGAGGATGTGCGATAGAAGCAGGGCCCACGTCGTTTTATAAGATTTTCAACTCGGTTACTCGAATCAGTTTGAGAAGTTGTCTAACAACTACCTTACTGAATTCAAACTAGTTGAGAAAGCAATTAAATCTAAAATTAAATCTATTCTAGAATGCAGATGAATTTAAGCTAAAAAGCAATTAAAATTAGGTCTAGGAAAGTAGGTTAATCTACCCTAATGAAGCAATGAAATTATTCTAAGAAAAGCTGTGATTCTGAACTATGCTATTTATGAAGCTGATTCAAATTGATGACAGAATGGACAGGGAGAAAATAATTGATTGGACAAGATTTAGATAAAACATAATTAAACTTCTATTTTTATACACAAATCTTCGTTTGGGATAATCCTGTCAGATAGCTAGCTCTCATGCTCTCAGTACTATGTTCCCTTTAACAGACAGGTACTGACAGTATGAGTTTACATGTTCTTAAGACCACAAATTCTAAGATACCACAGATTCATAACTGCCCCGGCCAGGGTATGTTATTTCATCTGTGGTGGACAAGCAACACCTGACAAATCATTAGTTGAAATGCCAAGTTCTGCTATCAATCCCCCATGTCACACCCAAAGTCTACAAATAAACCTGAACTATCCCTTAACTCTCAGTCCTAGTAGCAGTTAGAAGATCTAATGACGCATCCGAGTGACCTCTACAAAAGCATTTAAAAGAAAGTGGTAAAGAAAGCGTCTTAAAGAAAGCAGTTAAAATCCTATCACTCGGAGGTTTCAAAAGCTTCGTACTGGTAGTAAAAGAAAGCCCCTAGTCAGGATGACCGGATGTGGATCTAGAATTCCCGAATCTCGGTGAACCGCTCGCAGTGTTCACTTCCTTCCGGGTGGTTATGAGATACAGACTAATGAAACGAACTAACAAATTAGTTCATTCCGGATGCACTCACTCAGGACTCAAAAATAGGCTCTGGCAGAAGAGGATAGCAGTTGAAAGAATACTCAACCCCTACCTTAGAAAATAACCAAGGCCTATGTATTGTTCCTCTAGAATTATCTAACACACTGTATTTGAATCCAAGTGGATCCCATCTCGGTGTGATTGTTAAGACCAAATTCCTAATAGACAGCAATTTTGGAAAATAATAGATTTGAAAACCATTCCCTAAACAGGTACTAGACTCTCAATAAGAACACAGACCCTTTCAGTCTAGGAGAGACCTAATCGCTGACTCTGCTTCTAATTCCCAAAATTTAACCTTTGACAGAATATGAACTAGTCATAACTGAGGAATTTATCCTTTACTTAGATCCGGATTTTATAAATGAATTTTTATTGGAAATTTAAAATGCAATATCTATTTAAATCTAGACTTCTAATGTCCAAGGGAAGGATCCCAAAATATTATAAACCACAGTAATTACATAATAATATCATGCATACAGATATAAGGAAGTGTAAAATTAATTAACCCAAAATATATCAGTGGGTTTAGACAGAATGTGGAACACAGGTACGAAGTGGCCGGGAGGCCAATAGAGGTGGCAGAATAATCAGGTGGATTGCAAACATCTGCTATCCAATTTCCCAATTATTCGGATGGGGCGAATTTAGATAGTGGAAACCCTATAATAGCAGTGTCGCTACCAGTTGGGCCCCTACTGTCTGCGAATTCAGATAAAAACCTACATGCTTCCTCTCTGCAGTATTCATCAGCTAATATTGATAGAGATCAACCAACTTATACTACAGATTGGAATTTGGGTTTGGAAATTAAGGTGAAGAAAATAAAAACTGTATCTGGATAGTAAATAACTGAGTGGCTACTTCATTTCCCGATAAAAGGACCGTTCGCCTGACCTCGTTAATTATTACCCAAACCATGCAAAATAACAAACAATAATCAATATTCAGACTACTGGCTACTTCATTTCCCAGTGAAGGGACCGTTCGCCGACATTATTCTGTAATATCTTTTACTGTTCATTCATACACCACTAAAAAGACAAAATGCGAAACAAATAAGGTAAAAGAGGATGTCTTGTACGAGAGACATTGGTTTCTCATACAAGGTTATGGAATTAATCCATAATTAACGACTTAAATAACCCTTCATACCATAATTAATTACAGTCTGGATTATCTGCTTAAGGCATTAATATTTTGTTTATAGAAAAATATTTCAATGAGAATTGAAAAAAAGTCCTTTAATCATGGTAATTATTGACCTTAATTATTGCTAATCATGATCTTTAATTAATGACTTAAGGGTTCAATTATTTAAGTGAGAGAATGGAGAATAAAAATTTTGGCACCATAACGCCTTATATTGCATACTGGGGTATTACATCTTAACCCGTGGGGTTAAGATGTGAGTGATGTAATATAATGGAGGATTAGAAATCAGAATTTTTTTTGGATATTAAAAAGATAGGAATCCTGTCTTGCTACCATAATTTGTGTCGCTAGCCGAAGCTCGCAACATGGGTAACTCGACAGGATAAATTTTAGAAATTTTTGGCGGGCTAGGCTTTGTGTCGCTAGACAGGGAGTGTGTCGCGAACCGTGGGTCCGCAACAGGAGTCTGGCGCCACAAAGCTTTGCTCAAAATTTTCTAAGTGTTTGGGTCCCAGTCGCGAGACTCAAAAATTGTGTCGCGAGACGTGGTCTCGCGACAGGATGGTCTATCGACTGGGGTTTCAAAAATGTTATCAAGGCATAATTTCCTGTCTCGAAGCAAAAGTGTGTCGCGAACCCGTGGGTTCGCGACAGGGGTTCCTCGACAGAGCCCTTTCAGTAAAATTTGCAAGAGTTTTGGTCCTCAGTCGCTAAACAGACATTGTGTCACGAACCGTGGGTTCGCGACAGGTGTGCCTCTCGACTGAGGGTTTTATAATATTAAGACAAGTGTCCCTAGGCATCCATGTCGCGGAACAGCCTTCCTGTCGCTAGACGTGGTCTCGCGACAGGAAGAGGTTGGCGACATGGGTGGTTCAGGACACAAGTCAAAAAAAAAAGGGAACAGTAGCATGCATTGTGCATGATCTTACCCATTTCAGATTAAAAACCCATTCTAGCCTAAAATAATTTAACACACATTAAATAAAGCTGAAACATGCTTGAATAAAAAGATAACATAAACTAAGGCAGTATTTAAAAATGGAAAAACCCTAATCTAGGCTTGATCACATATAAACATGCACCATCTAAAAATAAAAGAGAATAGTAAGCAAAGAACAAGAAATAAGGGTCAAATGACCCAAAAGAGAAATGAAAGCAGTAATCCATGGGTTAATAATACCCATTTCATGATTTTGGGACACATTTCCAGATTAACTTCCCATTTATTAGGTGGGTTTATTAATCCCCATTAACTTGGGCATCACAAACCCTAAATCAAAAACTCATAACCAAAAATAAAACTGTGAGCAGTGGCTACTTACACTAATTAAAGGAAGAACAACATTAAAATAAACTGATGTATACTAAGCTAATGCAAAAATTAAATAATACAAAAAAAAACTAACCCTAAACTAAGAACTACCTAGAGAGAAAATTCTTGATTCTGTCTTCAAGGGAATGAAATTCTAACTCTCGAGCACATAGGGATCACCATCTATTTATAGAGGTGAAACCCTAGGCCCATGAGCCTTGATCTGAGGCCCAAGCCTGTCGTAAGGCTCACACACATCACAAGCATGTCGCGGCATCACGCGGTGTGGCGCGAGACTAGGTTGCATGTCGCAAGACTTCACGACCTGTCTTGAGGCTCTCTGGACCAGGTCTTGGTTCTGTGTCGCTAGACTAGCCCCCAGTCGCGAGGCCATGTTTAGCGACTGGGTGCCTAGCGACTGGTGCTTTGAGACTGGGTTTTGTCTTCAAGTCTGCTTCTGTGTCGCTAGACTGCCCCTGTCGCGAGGCCATGGATCGCGCCACGGGGCTAGCGACGGGAGTCTAGGGACATGGTTTCTTCTTCTTCATCAGTCTTATGGGGCGGAACCCTCCCGTGTCGCTAAACCATGCTTCGCGCCACGGGGTCTAGCGACAGAGCGCTCTGGACACTGTCTAGCTTGGGCCAGATGGGCCGAATTTATATTTTTGTGGGCTTTTTCTTTCTGTTCCCATCTTTTTGTATTTGTGGGCCTGGTTTATTCTTTTGCCCATCTTTTTGGTTCCTTTTTCTTTTCTTTTCTTTTTCTCATGTTTTTGGATTTTTCTAACATAAATGTGTAATAAAATTACATATTTATGCATCTTTCGTACCAGCTTATTATTTTTACAAATATGCATAAATCAGTCTAATTCTACTGCTTTCTTATTTAATATAAGACCGGAATGCGATCAAATGCACGTTTCAGACACGGAAATGGATTGAAAATAATGGACATTTCTGGCCATTATCACACTCTCTCTCCTTCCGGACACTTGACTGCTCCCAGCAGTTTGTCGAAGGTCCGGATCCACTCCTCCAGTTTAGCTGGATCCTCCTCACCAGTGTAGTGGGGCGGCTGGTAAGGATTCACCATCGCCAGGTAATTGGGGCGAGCTTGGGGTGGAGGTACCGCCGCAGCTTTCCCATGGTTGACTTGCGCGTTCCCTAGCGCAACAAGGACCTCTTCTATCATCCGAAGACGATCGCCCACATTGTTCGGTGCGGGGGCGTCCTGCGCACCTTGGGGTTGTGCTCCTACAGGTTGAGCCGGTTCCGTGACATTTGGCGGCATTTCAGTAGTAGTTTGGGGAACAGGCTGGGTCCTCGATCTTTCTCTGGGTGCCATTCTGTTACAAATGGTATAGATTAGGACATGGAAATGTATTGTCTAAGCAAGTAAATTTTTAAATGTATTTCTATTTTTGCACATAATGTTTGATTGGGCTAAATAAAACGCCAATTTGTTGTTTTTTCTGGTTCAGGGTTAGGGTTTAGGGTTTGATTTTTGATTTTTTTTTGGGCGGACAGGTCTGTCCAGATTGTATTTTTTTTTTGAT
Source organism: Hygrophila difformis (assembly GCA_030278955.1). Lineage (NCBI taxonomy): Eukaryota > Viridiplantae > Streptophyta > Magnoliopsida > Lamiales > Acanthaceae > Hygrophila > Hygrophila difformis. The sequence continues at coordinate 1,286 of JAOANR010000074.1, read as the reverse complement.
TAATACATATATATAAGAATAAATCTTGCATTTTATTTCTTTAAAAGAAATTTTTAGTACAAGTGAGAGGATGTACAAAAATAGTAATGTTTCCTTAGCAAAAATAGTATCTACTAAAAATCGGATTCCTATCTAAGCGTCCTCCGGAAGGGTAGCGGGATCCTCCTCCGGATCTTCCTCTGTCGAGCTTGGCGGCAGCAGGTCGTCGAAGATGTTGTTCAAGTCCTCTCCATGGGGCATCGACGTGTTCCTTCAATATTAGATTTTGTGTAGTGAGGGTTTGGACTTGGTGTTCGAGTTGGTTTATGCGGTGGTGGTCCGCCTCTCATAGGTTGCCCATGTGGTGGTGGATTTGCCTCCAATTGAGCTATTCGATGTTTCATTTGTTCTATGGTTTGTTGGGAGTCGAAGTGAGCGTTCATCATTTTGATCATCAAATTCATCATATCTTGACTAGCCATCTAGCGCAAGCAAAAGATCTAAGTTAGAACGTTTCACGCTTCTAAGTTCTCTAAGTTTAGGCAATGCAATATGCACATGCAAGTGATGGTTCCCTCCCCCCCCCCAAAAAAAAAAAAAAAATTTGCACTGTGTATATAAATTTTTTTTTTCTAATTCCCATGGGGTTTGAAAATAAAATTTATTCCATGGGTCTAATACTTTAAAAATTTAGAATAATAGCTAAAATTCTTGGACCTCTATATTGGGTCAAAAATATTTAACATTTGGGCTCAAAATAAAATTTGGGACTACGAATTTTAATAATAATTTGGGCTTCTATATTTATAATAATTTAAAAATAATAGTGGTTTAAAAAATAATAGTTTAATAATAATAATAATACTAGTTTAAAAATAAACCGGGCTTTCATACCAACTTGTAACACCCCGGTTTTTGATCACCCAGGTCGGGATGTCACCGCCACACCTCCCTAGTAAGACACGGTTTCTCCGGCTTACTAAAGAGATGCAAGGCTAGGTATTTCAGTATCTAAAGTATTTAAAACATTTAAAAACAGCCCATACAATTTAAATTCGAAAATAATAGTATCATAATGCAGCGGAAAATAATATTTAAGTATAGTATTGCAGCGGAAATGTGAAATAGGGCCAACATGGCCAAAACACGGGTTAAATAGGCCCGTTCATACTATTGTCTAATGCAGAATTTAAACAAAATAAATGTTCCCAAAATCCCATTCATGATCGTGCTCATACATGCTCCATATACTCTGTAAGAAAAAGAAATGAAATGGTGTGGCCAGCACAACTTGCTGAGTAAGTTAA
>JAOANR010000073.1:0-17703 GCA_030278955.1 Hygrophila difformis | reverse complement strand
TTTTACCGAAATACCCCCGACGGGCACTGTTTTACCGACAGACCATGCGAAGGGTACTGTTTTACAGACAAGCCACCCAACGGGCACCGTTTTACCGACAGGCCACCCGACGGGCACCCTTTTACTGACAGGCCACCCGACGGGCACCGTTTTACCGAAATACCCCGACGGGGACCGTTTCACCGAAATACCCCCGACGGGCACCGTTTTACCGACAGACCACGCGACGGGCACCGTTTTACAGACAGGCCACCCAACGGGCACCGTTTTACTGACAGGCCACTGACGGGCACCGTTTTACTGACGGCCACCCGACAGGCACAGTTTTACCGAAATGCCCCCAACGGGCACCGTTTTACCGACAGGCCACCCGACAGGCACCGTTTTGCCGACAGGCCACCGACGGGCACCGTTTTACTGACAGGCCACCCGACGGGCACCGTTTTACCGAAATATCCCCGACTGGCACCGTTTTACCGAAAGGCCACCGACGGGCACCGATTTATCGATGGGCCACCCAATGGGCACCGTTTTACCGACATACCACCCGATGGGCACTGTTTTGCCGACAGGCCACCCGACGGGGATCGTTTACCGAAATACCCCCGACGGGCACTGTTTTACCGACAGACCACGCGAAGGGCACTGTTTTACAGACAGGCCACCCAACGGGCACCGTTTTACCGACAGGCCACCCGACGGGCACCGTTTTACTGACAGGCCACCCGACGGGCACCGCTTTACGGAAATACCCCGACGGGGACCGTTTCACCGAAATACCCCCGACGGGCACCGTTTTACCGACAGACCACGCGACGGGCACCGTTTTACAGACAGGCCACCCAACGGGCACCGTTTTACTGACAGGCCACTGACGGGCACCGTTTTACTGACGGCCACCCGACAGGCACAGTTTTACCGAAATGCCCCCAACGGGTGCCGTTTTACCGACAGGCCACCCGACGGGCACCGTTTTGCCGACAGGCCACCGACGGGCACCGTTTTACTGACAGGCCACCCGACAGGCACAATTTTACCGAAATGCCTCCGACGGGCACCATTTTACCGACAGGCCACCTGACGGGAACTGCTTTACAAACAGGCCCCCCGACGGGCACCGTTTTACTGACAGGCCACCAGACGGGGACCGTTTACCAAAATACCCCCGACGGGCACCGTTTTACCGACAGACCACGCGAAGGGCATCGTTTTACAGACACGCCACCCAACGGGCACCGTTTTACCGACAAGCCACCCGACGGGTACCGTTTTACTGACAGGCCACCCGACGGGCACCGTTTTACCGAAATATCCCCGATTGGCACCGTTTTACGGAAAGGCCACCGACGGGCACCGATTTATCGATGGGCCACCCAACGGGCACCGTTTTACCGACATACCACCCGACGGGCACTGTTTTGCCGACAGGCTACCCGACGGGCACCGTTATACAGACAGGCCTCCCGACGGGCAACGTTTTACTGAAATACTCCCGACGGGCACCGTTTTACCGACAGGCCACCCGACGGGCACCGTTTTACTGATAGGCCACCCAACGAGCACCGTTTTACCGACAATCCACCGACAGGCACCGTTTTACTGACAGGCCACCCGACGTTTTACCGAAATGCCCCTGACGGGCACCGTTTTACTGACTGGCCACTGACGGGCACCGTTTTACTGACAGGCCACCCGACGGGCACAGTTTTACCGAAATGCCTCCGACAGGCACCGTTTTACCGACATGCCACTCGACGGGCACGGTTTTACCGACAGGCCACCCGACGGGCACCGTTTTACTGACAAGCCACCCAACGGGCACCGTTTTACCGAAATACCACCGACGGGCACCGTTTTACCGACAGGCCACCCCAGGGCACCGTTTTAGCTACAGGCAACCCGACGGGACCGTTTTACCGAAATACCCCCGACGGGCACCGGTTTACCGACGACCACGGGACGGGCACCGTTTTACAGACTGGCCACCCAACGGGCACCGTTTTACTGGCAGGCCACCGACGGGCACCGTTTTACTGACGGCCACCCGACGGGCACATTTTTACCGAAATGCCCCCGACGGGCACCGTTTTACCGACAGTCCACCCGACGGGCACCGTTTTACCGACAGACCATGCGACGGCACTGTTTTACAGACAGGCCACCCAACGGGCACCGTTTTACCGACAGGCCACCCGACGGGCACCGTTTTACCGACAGGCTACCCGACGGGCACGGTTTTACCGACAGGTGACATGGATGTCCGGACCGACCCGACTGACGTACGACCCAATCCGATTATTTGGAACCGACTAGAAAATATTCTGAGCAGACAGAAAAATACTTGGAGTAATCCGGATCAAAATTCAAGTGGGCTTCAAGTATTTAATTCCATGAAGACAAGTGATGGGCTAGAGCTTAATAATGAGTGGACCAAATTAATCAAAGAGAGCCAAGGCCAAGATATAATTCAGCCCAAGCCACCTTCATCTGACCCAGGTGCAAGGAATGGCCCAACACAAAGAAATCAGAAGGCCCATCAGGCTAGCCCACTCTCATGGACCGGTCCACACCATTCTCACCAAGCCCAATCTCCTTTTTATTCATTCGGGCCGGACCAACTAAGCCCAGCAGCCCACAACCATCGTCGCCCTCCTCCGTCCACCCGCTCCGATCAACTTCCCCTTCCGGCGAGTCTTCCATCACCGCTCCTGCTCCGGTGAAGTACGTCCAGCGCCGACCATCTTCTCCGGCCAAGATGCAAGCTTCCTTTCGGCATCATCATCCTCAAGAAACCCGCAGCCATGGACGTCATCGCCATGCCCGACAACCGCTCCACCACTGCCTTCACTCTCCTCGTCGACAACAGTCGCTATAATTCATCTCCGATCTCCTCCGGCTGCCTCCACTATCTTCTCCGGCGAGCTACAATCATCACCATCATTGGACTCCTCAACAACGGCCGCTGCCCTCCGCCGCTGCCATGTCTCCGGCGGCATCCCATCTTCTCCAAGTGCCATGCCCGACGAAGAAACCCTCATTTTATCCTCCGGCGAGCTTCCACTTTTCGAGTCAGCTTTACATCATCCCTCCGGCCATCACCAAGAAGCCGCCGGACTCCACAACTCATTCCGGTCATCTTCTTCATATTCCGGCCAACCCCGCAAACCGCAACTATGCCGAAGAAGAAAACCCCGACGTCGCCGCAACTCCGGCTACCACCTCCATTTCCGATCAGCTTGTTCTCATTCCAAGAGACGTTGGCCATCCTCATCGTTCATCATCACCTTCTTCATCATTATCCATTTCCGAGGAGCTCCACCAACGTCGTCGGCCTCCGAGCTCCATCTCCGACCATCTTCCTTACCGTCGGACATTGTCTTCGTAGAAAGAAGCCCCGACAGAACCTGCGTCTTCGACCCTGTTGCGATCCTTCAAGTTCGGTGGTGTCGCGAAGCCCTCGGTGTATCGCGACACGAAGCCGTGCTCCGCGACAGCCCCTTTTCTCGACAGGTTCAAATTGCCAAGTTCCTTTGTGCCAACAAGGTTGGAGGCTCCCGGGACCTCAAGTCCTGCAGTATAAGGATTTTAGGCTTGTCTCTTCGGGACCTCCAGCTCCCGTGCCCTTCTACGCGAAGCCCCGAATGGATTTCAAATTTCCATTTCCTGTCGCGGAACCTCCATTTGCTTCACGATCAGTTTTCCCTTGCTCAGCGACATGGGATCTCATTTTTCAACACTTGTTTAATTTGTTTTAGGGCTAGTTTAATTATTGTAATGGGTTGATTAAAGCCCTAAGTTAATTCTCTAGCTTAATTAATCCTTGTATTAGGGTTTGCCTATATATATGGCTTCCCCCAACTTCATTTCTCACCTTTTGAAATATTATTGAACATTTTGCTTGAAAGCATGAATCAATTTATTCTTGAGGTCATTTGAGAGTTTGTGGGAACCGAAAACCCTCACCTATCTTCATCTATTCGATTTCTTTGCTTCGATCCATGGCATCAATTATTTGGTATCAGAGCCTAGCAAAGAATCAATAGATCTATCTTTCCAAAAATCCATAAAAATTCAAAAATCCTCCAAAAACCCCAAAAATACACTCACTGTTTACTGTTCATCAAAAATCCGTTTTGCTCAGTCCATATTCTCTGAATTCTGAGTTCATATTCGGTTTTGTTGGGTAGTTTACACTCAAAATCATATAAAGTTTGAAAAATTTGGCCAAGAGAATCATTTTCTATGAATTTTTGAAGATCTTGGCCCTATTTTCTCAAACTTTTGTTCTTCACCTTGTTCATCTCATTGTTCATCCACTTCACACACCACCACTCCCCATTTGGAACCACGTTCCATTTGGCAACTCCCCAATCATCCATTCCTAGGGGTTATAATGCCCAAATTTTTCCAAATCTTCATCTTCACCAAAATCCCTTCAAGAAAACCCTAGAAAACCTACATTCTGTCCACTTTTCTTATTTTCTGGTTTTGGCTCTTTGAGATTTTGGGAAATCTGATTCAATATTCTTAATCCTCATCTCAAGAGCTTTCCATTGGTGTATGGCCCATTCAATTCCGAGTTCATATGCCCAAGTTATTCCCATTTGAAGATTCATGAGTGTTCTTCATGTTCTTCAACCAAAAACCAAAAATATCCTATGTTTTGCTTTTTGTTTCCTTGATTTTGTGTTTATGAACTTGTTTCCATCCATATAAAACTCATTGTGTGGGTATTGCATCATTTTCTAAGCATTTTGAGCATTGGTTGCAAGATTGATGTTAAGGGTTGCTTAGATTGCTTTCATTTTTCACATCCTGAACTTGTTGATTGAATTTCACTTGGGGGAACAGGGTCTGCTTTGATCTCAAGGGGTTATTTTACATATTTTGGGTGTTAGGAATCGATTGGGACTGGTTTCAAGAGTTTTGGAGTTCATTTGGTCGCCCAAACATCGAAAACAAAACGATTGCCAGTGTGAGTCCGAATCTGTCCAAACTTTGAAGGTGTATGAACATATGAAGATCGTCGAATTTCTTGATGAATTTTCAACCATTTGAAAGCCCTTTGAGTGCTGAATCCATAGAAATTTGAATCACCCATTTTGGACTTGTTTTGAGGTCACTATCACACTTTTGGCAAAAGGTGTACTTTTCTGGCGACACCAAAAGTATTGGGCGCGTGGGGGCGCGTGTGAGCGACAAAAGGACTGATTCTTTTTGCATTGTGTTCCTAATAAGCCAAAGTTTGTTAAGGAATTGGTCCCATAGGTTTTGGGTATCATTTGGGCACGCTACAACTTCAGTTAACACACTGTCCAAGCAAATACAAGCTGCCAGCATCTACCTTTTTGGGAATTTGAGTGTTTGGTTTGTCTTGAGTGCAAAAGTGAGCCACCCACAAATATTTGGGATTATTTCTTGGGTGTTTACAATAAAGTGAATATTGGACTGGCACAATTGTGAAACCTAGCCCTTGAAGCCACTTGAGTAATTTTTACAATAAAGTGGATATTGGACTGGCACGGTTGTGAAACCTAGCCCGAGAAGTCACTTGAGTAATCGGGTATTTCCTTGAGTGATTTTTACTTGTGAGATTTACATTTTCCACTTATATATTGTGAGCTTAATCGATTAAAGGGAATTGAAACGTGATAAGCAAGTGCACCTATCGAAATTGCAACCGGTTATCATTTTGCATTGCATATCACACACAAGTCTTTCTTTTTCTTGATTGAGTCGAACATTGCATCTTGTTTCGTGCATTGTGCGTCACATATTTAAACCGATCTTCCCACTCGACTTCGGATGAACCTCAAGAATTGATTTGTGAACGAACTCACGTCTTCGAACACTTTGAGTTTGAGAATTAAGTGAGGAAAGAAAAGAAAAGAGAGGAGATCACCAAAAATATTTTATTTCTTTATTTTCTAACTTTTTATATATATACCTAGTTTTTCCTTTCTGATATGGCAGGACACGTTGAGCCAACAATGACTGGTCTAATGGATATGATGATGTCCATGATGAAAGATATTGCCACGAAATCTGATATTGAAGCACTTCAGCGTACCATCAATACTACTATTGTTTCTGGTGAGGATTCCTTGCAAAGGCATATGGATGGTGGTATTGCAGATGAAGTTGTAGATCCGCTACAATTTCAGAATGATGCCAAAGATGTCATAGCGGAAGGAAAAGAGCAGATTGATAATGTTGACAGATGCCAAGAGCCAGCTAAGGAAGAGAGCGCCCCAGTCGAGCCAACCATAGCAGATTTGATGGATTTCATGAGAAAGAACTGGGGAGATGAGATCAACTCCAAATCGGATGTCCCAATCAGAACAGATGACTATATTGGAATTGAAGTTCCATGTGATGATTTAAAGGGAGAATCTTCATGTCAAGAATATAATGAAAATGCTAAAATAGCAGATATTGCATCTGAACAATTGTTTGATAATCTTGACAGGACCGAGCCAGAAAGCTTAACCGAGGAAGAATCATGCAGCACATCATCTCCAACTAGTGAGCTTCCTATAGAACAAGCTGAGCTTCCTACAGAACAGGTTAAATTGGTCCATGATTCTTTAGAACTCCCAAGGGTACATTCTTTCCATTTTTCTACCTTGATTATACCCGATGAATTTCCCATCCGTGAGCAACATAGTTCAGATGAAAACTGCATAATTTCTGAATCATATTCCGAATATGTTGATCCATTTTGGGAACATGCTGAAAGTTCAAAGCCTAATCAGTTTTGCACTTATTAGAAAAATTAATTTTACCTGATAAAATGCATACTGATTATGGTAAATTTCATTACACTGATAGAATCCCATTGAGTCATATGCGCTATTTAATATTTTATTTGGGACTGAAAGGATTTAGGGTGCATCTGCAAGCTCATCATTTTCCACCATCAAAATGGCGATCCTTCCGTGGCCTTGAACGAGCGTCAATTAATCATGAAGATTTGTCTACAACTAAGCAAATGGAATTTAATCCAGGTGATTGTGTTCCAATACTTGAAATTTTGAAATCTGATTTTGGAAGAGCAATGACTGCTGCATCTGATGGAAATAATTATTTTTGCAGGAGATTCAACTCTGGGAGTCTGAGCTGCTTGATTGTACCTACGGCAAATATTTCTCAATCAGCTTTGGGGTCCAAAGCTTTTGAAGGGGGAGAGTATGACATGGATGTCCGGACCGACCCGACTGACGTACGACCCAATCCGATTATTTGGAACCGACTAGAAAATATTCTGAGCAGACAGAAAAATACTTGGAGTAATCCGGATCAAAATTCAAGTGGGCTTCAAGTATTTAATTCCATGAAGACAAGTGATGGGCTAGAGCTTAATAATGAGTGGACCAAATTAATCAAAGAGAGCCAAGGCCAAGATATAATTCAGCCCAAGCCACCTTCATCTGACCCAGGTGCAAGGAATGGCCCAACACAAAGAAATCAGAAGGCCCATCAGGCCAGCCCACTCTCATGGACCGGTCCACACCATTCTCACCAAGCCCAATCTCCTTTTTATTCATTCGGGCCGGACCAACTAAGCCCAGCAGCCCACAACCATCGTCGCCCTCCTCCGTCCACCCGCTCCGATCAACTTCCCCTTCCGACGAGTCTTCCATCACCGCTCCTGCTCCGGCGAAGTACGTCCAGCGCCGACCATCTTCTCCGGCCAAGATGCAAGCTTCCTTTCGGCATCATCATCCTCAAGAAACCCGCAGCCATGGACGTCATCGCCATGCCTGACAACCGCTCCACCACTGCCTTCACTCTCCTCGTCGACGGCAGTCGCTATAATTCATCTCCGATCTCCTCCGGCTGCCTCCACTATCTTCTCCGGCGAGCTACAATCATCACCATCATTGGACTCCTCAACAACGGCCGCTGCCCTCCGCCGCTGCCATGTCTCCGGCGGCATCCCATCTTCTCCAAGTGCCATGCCCGACGAAGAAACCCTCATTTTATCCTCCGGCGAGCTTCCACTTTTCGAGTCAGCTTTACATCATCCCTCCGGCCATCACCAAGAAGCCGCCGGACTCCACAACTCATTCCGGTCATCTTCTTCATATTCCGGCCAACCCCGCAAACCGCAACTATGCCGAAGAAGAAAACCCCGACGTCGCCGCAACTCCGGCTACCACCTCCATTTCCGATCAGCTTGTTCTCATTCCAAGAGACGTTGGCCATCCTCATCGTTCATCATCACCTTCATCATCATTATCCATTTCCGAGGAGCTTGGCATGGGAGCCAAGTCAACAGCGTTGACCATCTCGGAGGGACCCTGCTCAAAACAGCGTGCCAAAAGATTCCTGACTGCTATTGCCAAAATATTATCTGAGCAATCAGATAAATGGGAGCAGTCCACATGCCGAGCAGAACAGATCAAAGGAAGCACAGTCATCCAGTGGGAACAGACAGAAGAATTCCGGACAGAACCGGGACCCATCACTCTGGGTCCCGCTTCTTCAGACTGAAAACAGAAAAGCAGAATGACCTCCGGATGCAAAAACAGAACAAACCAGCATGAAGAGGTGAAAACAAAGGGTTCCACCGTCACCGTCGCCGCCGCCGTCGCCGGAAACACCGCCGGAGCTCCGGCGAGGTTGCCGGAACCTGGCCGGAACTTGGTCGGAAAAGTCGCCGGTCAACGCCGGTCGACGGAAGTCAACGCCGGAGTCGTGAAGGACGGACCCAGTTCAGATTCAGTCTCGGAGTACTTTTGTCGCGGAAGCCCTTGTCGCGGAAGGTCGCTTGTCGCGGAAGGTCACTTTGTCGCGGAAGGTCACTTTGTCCCGGAAGGCCCCTTGTCGCGGAAGGTCACTTTGTCGCGGAAGGCCCCTTGTCGCGGAAGGTCACTTTGTCGCGGAAGGCCCCGGTTGCGGAAGAGGAGCCTTTGTCGCCAAGCATCGACTTTTGTCGCTATGCCAAGCTTCGCGACAAAGCCTGGTTCCGCGACCAACCTATCTTTTCTTTCCTGTTTTGTTGGAAACTCGTGTAGGGTTGTTTATTTCCTTTCTTTTGCTTGTTTAAGGGTTTCCCTATATATATGGGAACCCTAACACTTCTGTAGCCACTTTTGATATTGAATGAAAATACACTCTTCTTTCAAAAGTCATTACCGAGAGCATTTTCTCTCAAATTCATGGATTTGATTCAAGCTTGGCTTCGGCTATCAATCGAGATTGAGACACCTCGATTGATTATCACTTTGAAGGATTGAAAGGAGGAAGGGGGTCACCATATTGGAGGGGTTGGTTGTCTTCAAGCTTCAATCTATTCTTAGTGAAGTCTCATCTATCTTTCATTCTTGTTATTTCCATTAATAGCCTATAGTATTCAATCGATCCTTGGCATATTTAATTTGGTATCAGAGCTATTGTTGGATCTATAGGTTTAGAAAATCCAAAAATATTTTGTTCTTCATTTTCTCATTTTCGGAGTTACTGTTCCATTGGGATCCGTGCCTCAAATCTTGGAATTTTTGAAATCTGATTGAAGATTTGGATTCCTTGTGTTCTGGGCATGAATCTACATATGTGGATCATCAAATTTGGCCAAGGGAATCATTTTCTATGAATTTTTGAAGATCTTGGCCATATTTTATTTTTCCACTTGTTCTTCACATTGTTCTTGATCTTGTTCATCCATTCACACACCAACACTCCCCATTTGGAACCACCGTTCCATTTGGCAACCTATAATCATCCATTTCTAGGGGTTATAATGCCCAAATTTTTCCAAATCTTCATCATCCTCCAAAAATCCATTTGAAGATTCATGAGTGTTCTTCATGTTCTTCATCCAAAACTCAAAAAGTTCATATACTTTGGTCTTTGATCTTCAAGTTTTCTTGTTTTTGTGTTTGTGTTAGTCTATTGAGTCTCATTGTGTGGATATTGCACTTGTCCCATTGCTTTGTGATTAAGGTTTGCAAGATTGACACACTAGTGCTTCCATTTGCATTGGTTTTTGGACAATCTGAACATTTTGGTTGAAGGAGACCTTGCATTTTCGAACCTGCTATATTGGGGACATCCTATCCTACTATTTTTGGGTGTTATCTTTCATTTGGAAGTGGTTTGGAGGCTATCCGAGGTCATTTGGGGGTCGACATTGCGAAAACAAAAATACTGCCTGAGTGTGTCCGCGAGTGACCTAACTTTGAGTGTTCATTTGAATTTGAAGATCTTCATCAAAATTGATGAATCTTATAAGAACAGAAAGATCTTCAAGTTAGCTTCAAGAGTGTTTTTGAATCAATCCGTTTGGATAAGAATTGAGGGTGTTATGGTCATTTTAGTGAAAGGTGCCAAAAACTGAACAAGGACGCAAGGACAGGCGCGTGAGAGCGCGTGAGTGGTCCAAAAAGGGTGATTCTTGTGCCCAAAGTTTCCTAATTCAAAGGGCTATCTTTTCCTCCATTGGCCTGTCGCGAAACCATCGTTTAGCGACACAATTCACGTCATTTTTGCACCTGCATCTCGAGACCAAAATCTGTCCAAATCAAAAAAAAAAAAAAATTGCAAAAGTGGGCTTTCCTTTGTTTTGGGCCATTACCACCTTCATACTTCACCCATACATATCAAAGCCCATATCCAAACATCCCATACCTTATGTTTTTGAGTGTTTACAATAAAGTGGATATTGGACTGGCACATTTGTGAAACCTAGCCCTTGAAGCCACTTGAGTTATTTAACAATAAAGTGGATATTGGACTGGCACATCTGTGAAACCTAGCCCTTGAAGCCATTTGAGTAAACCAAGGTCTTTTCTTGAGTGTTATTTCCCTTGTGAGTTCTCTCTTCATACTTTGGGCGGGACATTTTCTCAATATTTTCAATCAAGGATCGAATTTTGCCAAAAGTGAAGATTGGATTAAATTGGTTGCAGATTGCACTACTCGGTTTTGCAAACCCGCATCATTTTGCATTGCATTTGCATCTCATACACAAATCCGTGCCTTTTATTTTATTGAGTCAAGCACAGTATTCTGTCTCGTACTGTGAGTGTCTGTCTGTCATAAGCCAACTTTCTTCCCATCAGGTGAAGCTTTTGAGGTGATCTCTGACTCTTGTGCTTGAGCCAAGGTGGATTGAAGAAGTGATTAAGAGAGCTGAGAGATATATTGTAGAGAGATCAGTCTACAAATTTCTGCAATTTTATTTCTAATCTGTTATACATATTTTTTTTTTCTAGTGTCTATCATGGCAGGAACCACGACGGATGATCTGGCCAAGCAGATTCAGGCTCTAACCAACATGGTAGCCGGGTTATCCACCGAGATGGGAACTCTGTCTACCACTACCACTCAATTAACTACCAGGTTAAATGACATGGATGACAGGATGGAAGGACGTTTCACTGCTTTAAGTAACGACATCCGGACTGTGGAGGAGCGGATAGAGGAGACGAGATCGCGAAGATCTGATTTAGGGAGTATAATTGGCGAAATTGGTCCTCACCAGGGAATGCTGATTGCTGAACGGGAAATGGAGGAGATCGCACAACAGCAACAACAGGCACAAGTGCCAATACACCCTCTACCACCGGTTAATCAACCAGTCGCACCTGCACCCGCAGTACTCCCTCGCAGTACTCCCTCAAAATGCACCTCCTCCGAATGCACCTCCTCCAGCTGCTGTTCCACCAAATATTCCTGCTCCAGTGCCAGCTGGTCATCTGAGAGCAGCAGTCCGCAATGTTCCACGTGCTGACAGAGGGAGAAGGTATCATAATTATGACCCCGAACATGGTCGAAGGATTCCAGGATACAACGGACAAGATTATCAGGATCCGGACGGGCCAGATCTGCGAGGTCTGAAATTACAGATTCCTACCTTCAAAGGAACCGGCGGACCCGATGAATTTCTTGACTGGAGAGATGCGATAGAGCTATGTTTTCAACTGTACAACCATTCTGACATAATCAAAATCAGATTGGCTGTGAGTGAATTCCGCGAGTATGCTCTTACTTGGTGGATCACTCATAATCGCATCCGAGCCAGACGGCAGCAGCCCGATCTTGAAACATGGGAAGAATTTATGATAGAAATGGATCGTCGTTTTGTACCAATAACTACAGGATGGACTTATATATGAAGCTACAGGACTGTGTCCAAGGAAACAGGACTGTAGAAGAATATTATAAAGAGTTGGAGTACATTATGATGAGATCAGCCATACGGGAAGACGAAGGGCTATTTATCACCCGTTTCATCAAAGGATTGAGGCTTGACGTCCAGAAGGAGATCAAGCTTAGACATTATGAGGATCTGCAGGAGTGCATTCATCTTGCTACTACATTGGATATTCAAATGAAGCAAGAGCGAGGCCGCCAGCACTCCAGTTCACATTCTCATCCGCCAAGACAGTGGAGTTCAAAGCCTGAAGCTGATAAACATAAATCCTATCCAAAGGATGACAAAGGGAACAAGCCCCGAGGCTTCGAGTTAGGCAAAGATTTCCGAACTGATAGGAGAGATGATCGCAGGCCACGAGAGCCCGACCGATATCGACCCAAAAAGGGAGATAAAGATATTATTTGTTATAAATGTCGCCAACCTGGCCATATTTCTCCTAATTGCCCTAATGTACGCAGAGCTAATGTAGTTACTACTGAAACAGGTGACTACTGAATTGTGGGCTTTGAAGAGGATGAGGCCGAGGATGAAGACGAAGAAAGAGAAACCGACGAGTATGGGTATGGCAGTGACGAATCCGCAGACGAGTGCATCAATCAAGATGAAGTCCGTCTACCCAACTTGGTCGCCATGAGAGTGTTGAATAATGAGAAGCAGATTGACAACCCCGACAACGAGCTTGCCCAAAGAGAGAATTTATTTCATTGTTATGGGGAGATTTGTGGAAATTTGACTTCTATTATTGTTGATAATGGTAGTTGTACCAATGTAATAAGTCTATATGCTGTGAGAAAGATGAAAATACCTACCGAAAACCACACTCGTCCATACCAACTCCATTGGATGAATGATAGTGGGAGTACGAAGGTAACCATGAGAGCTAAAGTACCATTAAAAATAGGGACTTATTATTCTGAGAATGTAGAATGTGACGTTGTACCTATGACCGCTTGTCACCTACTCCTTGGTCGCCCTTGGATGTTTGACAAATCAGTCATGTACAACGGGCGCAAAAACTCTTTATGTTTTCTACACAGGGACAAGAGAATAGCTGTCAAGCCATTATCTATGGCCACAGTTCATGCCAATCAGAAGACCCTGTTAGAGAATATTAAGAAGGAAGAAGCTGAATATCAGCAACAGAGAAAAGGTAAGGCTAAAGTGGGCCAGCAAACTCAGAAGTCTAATAGTGCTATTGCTTTTGCAGATCAATGTTTGCTGACCACCAGAACGGAATTCCAGGAAGCTATACAGGAACCAGAATTCTCAGGTTACTGTCTCTTAGCTTTTGTCAAGCCAATTGTCTGTGTTAATGAAACAGTCTCTGCTGCACCTGATGTGCCTAATGAATTTCGCAGGATGCTGGATCGCAACAGGGACGTGTTTCCGGATGAAGTACCTGCGGGACTACCCCCGATCCGAGGAATCGAACATCGCATTGACTTTGTTCCCGGGGCATCCATACCAAATAGGCCAGCGTACAGAATGAACCCCGAAGAAACTAAGGAAATCCAGAAGCAAGTCCAAGAGCTGTTGGACAAAGGCTGGGTTCGGGAGAGCCTGTCTCTCTGCGCTGTGCCCGTGTTATTAGTTCCAAAGAAGAACGGGACTTGGAGGATGTGCGTGGATTGTCGAGCCGTGAATGCGATCACGGTCAAGTACCGCCATCCTATACCAAGGCTCGATGACATGCTTGACGAACTAGGTGGAGCGAGCATCTTTTCAAAGATCGATCTTCGAAGTGGCTACCACCAGATCAGAATGCAGCCCGGTGATGAGTGGAAGACAGCCTTCAATACCAAGTTCGGGTTGTACGAATGGCTGGTGATGCCATTCGGACTGACAAACGCGCCATCTACGTTCATGAGACTGATGAATGAGACATTGAGGATTTACATTGGGAAATTCATTGTTGTATATTTTGATGATATACTTATTTACAGCAACTGTCTTTCTGATCATGTCTCTCATGTGGAACAGGTATTAAGGAAGCTGCGAGAAGCCCAACTGTATGCCAATATGGAGAAATGCACCTTCTGCGTTCCAGAGGTGATATTTCTGGGTTTTATCGTCAGCAGTAAAGGTCTTAAAGTGGATGAATCCAAGATAACCGCCATAACTGAATGGAAGCCACCTACCTCAGTCCATGAAGTAAGGAGTTTCCTTGGGTTATGTGGGTTTTTCAGACGGTTCGTCCCACAGTTCAGTATTATTGCTGCACCCCTGACTGCACTTCTCAAGAAGAGTATTCCATACAAATGGGGGATTGCAGAACAGAAAGCCTTTGAGGAGTTGAAAGAAAAGTTGACACATGCTCCCGTCCTAGCACTACCTAACTTTGACTATCCATTCGAGATCGAATGCGATGCATCAGGAACTGGATGTGGAGCCGTGCTAATTCAAGAAGGCCGTCCAGTGGCCTATCACAGTGAGAAATTTTCGGGAGCTCAACTGAATTATTCTACTTATGACAAGGAGCTATACGCTGTGATACGGGCACTGAAGACCTGGCAACATTATTTGAGGAGCAGAGAGTTCATAATCCATACGGACCATGACACCTTGAAGCATATCAGATCGCAGGATCAGTTGAGCAGAAGACATGCAAGGTGGAGTGGGGTTTTTGGAAACATTTCCGTATGTGATTAAATATAAGAAAGGCAAGGAAAATGTAGTAGCAGATGCTCTTTCGTGAAGATTGGCACTAACCGCATACGCTACTACGCATTTGATTGGGTTCGAACATATTCGTGAACTATATAGCACTGATGCAGATTTCAAGGAAATCTGGGAGAAGACGGAGAAGCATGCCTTCAAGGAATACTCTCGTCTGGAGGGTTTCCTTTATTTTGGGAATCGATTATGCATACCGAAGGGTTCGATCAGAGAACTGCTTGTTAAAGAAGCACACAGTGGAGATATGATGGGACATTTCGGAAGAAATGTCACTGTGTCCATACTATCTGATCGGTTCTTCTGGCCCGGATTACCGAAGCAAGTGGAGGACTTCATTGCAAAATGCATCATTTTCCTGAAGGCAAAATCCACTGTGAAGCCCCATGGATTATACAAGGCTTTGCCCATCCCAGACGGCCCTTGGGTAGATTTGTCAATGGACTTCGTTTTGGGGTTACCCAGAACTGCACGAGCAAAGGATTCCATCTTTGTGGTCGTTGACAGATTCTCCAAAATGGCCCATTTCATCCCATGTGCCAAAACAAACGATGCCTCCCATGTGGCCAAGATATTCTTCAAGGAGGTTGTGCGCCTGCACGGGATTCCGAAGACCATTGTGTCAGATCGGGACGCCAAATTTGTGAGTTACTTCTGGAAGTCACTGTGGTCTGAAATAGGTACAAAACTTCTTTTCTCTACGGCATATCACCCACAAACAGATGGCCAGACCGAATCTGTCAATCGGGTCCTTGGCAATCTGTTGAGGATAATTACATCTTCCAATTCTAAAAGTTGGGATGAATGCCTTCCGTATATCGAGTTTGCTTATAACAGACATGTACACAGTGCCACACACATGTCACCATTTGAAATAGTTTATGGCTTTAACCCACTGACACCATTGGATCTGTTGCCACTTCCTCCGAGTGAGCATAAAAATGCAGTTGGCAGGGACAGGGCGAGAGCGATTAAGGATTTGCACAAGGACGTGCAGAAAAGTCTGGAAAGAGCCACTGAGACATATGCGAAATACAACAATCGCGGCAGAAAGAAGCTCATACTCCACCCCGGGGATTGGGTTTGGGTGCACATGCGCAAGGAGCGATTTCCCATGAAACGACGCACCAAACTTTCTCCTCGAGGAGACGGACCATTTAGAGTTCTAGATAGAATTAATGATAATGCTTATAGACTAGAACTACCTGAGGAGTACGGACTGAATCCCACTTTTAATGTTGCAGATTTGCAGCTGTACGAGAGGGACGACGAGGATGCTGATCGGTTGATGGCTCAACCTTCCGAAGGGGGAGGGGATGGCATGGGAGCCAAGTCAACAGCGTTGACCATCCCGGAGGGACCCTGCTCAAAACAGCGTGCCAAAAGATTCCTGACTGCTATTGCCAAAATATTATCTGAGGAATCAGATAAATGGGAGCAGTCCACATGCCGAGCAGAACAGATCAAAGGAAGTACAGTCATCCAGTGGGAACAGACAGAAGAATTCCGGACAGAACCGGGACCCATCACTCTGGGTCCCGCTTCTTCAGACTGAAAACAGAAAAGCAGAATGACCTCCGGATGCAAAAACAGAACAAACCAGCATGAAGAGGTCAAAACAAAGGGTTCCGCCGTCACCGTCGCTGCCGCCGCCACCGCCGTCGCCGTCGCCGGAAACACCGCCGGAGCTCCGGCGAGGTTGCCGGAACCTGGCCGGAACTTGGTCGGAAAAGTCGCCGGTCAACGCCGGTCGACGGAAGTCAACGCCGGAGTCGTGAAGGACGGACCCAGTTCAGATTCAGTCTCGGAGTACTTTTGTCGCGGAAGCCCTTGTCGCGGAAGGTCGCTTATCGCGGAAGGTCACTTTGTCGCGGAAGGTCACTTTGTCGCGGAAGGCCCCTTGTCGCGGAAGGTCACTTTGTCGCGGAAGGCCCCTTGTCGCGGAAGGTCACTTTGTCGCGGAAGGCCCCGGTTGCGGAAGAGGAGCCTTTGTCGCCAAGCATCGACTTTTGTCGCTATGCCAAGCTTCGCGACAAAGCCTGGTTCCGCGACCAACCTATCTTTTCTTTCCTGTTTTGTTGGAAACTCGTGTAGGGTTGTTTATTTCCTTTCTTTTGCTTGTTTAAGGGTTTCCCTATATATATGGGAACCCTAACACTTTTGTAGCCACTTTTGATATTGAATGAAAATACACTCTTCTTTCAAAAGTCATTACCGAGAGCATTTTCTCTCAAATTCATGGATTTGATTCAAGCTTGGCTTCGGCTATCAATCGAGATTGAGACACCTCGATTGATTATCACTTTGAAGGATTGAAAGGAGGAAGGGGGTCACCATATTGGAGGGGTTGGTTGTCTTCAAGCTTCAATCTATTGTTAGTGAAGTCTCATCTATCTTTCATTCTTGTTATTTCCATTAATAGCCTATAGTATTCAATCGATCCTTGGCAGAGCTCCACCAACGTCGTCGGCCTCCGAGCTCCATCTCCGACCATCTTCCTTACCGTCGGACATTGTCTTCGTAGAAAGAAGCCCC
Organism: Hygrophila difformis; assembly: GCA_030278955.1. Lineage (NCBI taxonomy): Eukaryota > Viridiplantae > Streptophyta > Magnoliopsida > Lamiales > Acanthaceae > Hygrophila > Hygrophila difformis. The sequence goes on along the minus strand of JAOANR010000073.1, from coordinate 332 downwards.
GACAGAACCTGCGTCTTCGACCCTGTTGCGATCCTTCAAGTTCGGTGGTGTCGCGAAGCCCTCGGTGTATCGCGACACGAAGCCGTGCTCCGCGACAGCCCCTTTTCTCGACAGGTTCAAATTGCCAAGTTCCTTTGTGCCAACAAGGTTGGAGGCTCCCGGGACCTCAAGTCCTGCAATATAAGGATTTTAGGCTTGTCTCTTCGGGACCTCCAGCTCCCGTGCCCTTCTACGCGAAGCCCCGAATGGATTTCAAATTTCCATTTCCTGTCACGGAACCTCCATTTGCTTCACGACCAGTTTTCCCTTGCTTAGCGACATGGGATCTCATT
>JAOANR010000072.1:5000-18410 GCA_030278955.1 Hygrophila difformis | reverse complement strand
ACCCCCCCCCCCCCCCCCCCCCCCCCCCCCCCCCCCCCCCCCCCCCCCCCCCCCCCCCCCCCCCCCCCCCCCCCCCCCCCCCCCCCCCCCCCCCCCCCCCACCCCCCCCCCCCCCCCCCCCCCCCCCCCCCCCCCCCCCCCCCCCCCCCCCCCCCCCCCCCCCCCCCCCCCCCCCCCCCCCCCCCCCCCCCCCCCCCCCCCCCCCCCCCCCCCCCCCCCCCCCCCCCCCCCCCCCCCCCCCCCCCCCCCCCCCCCCCCCCCCCCCCCCCCCCCCCCCCCCCCCCCCCCCCACCCCCCCCCCCCCCCCCCCCCCCCCCCCCCCCCCCCCCCCCCCCCCCCCCCCCCCCCCCCCCCCCCCCCCCCCCCCCCCCCCCCCCCCCCCCCCCCCCCCCCCCCCCCCCCCCCCCCCCCCCCCCCCCCCCCCCCCCCCCCCCCCCCCCCCCCCCCCCCCCCCCACCCCCCCCCCCCCCCCCCCCCCCCCCCCCCCCCCCCCCCCCCCCCCCCCCCCCCCCCCCCCCCCCCCCCCCCCCCCCCCCCCCCCCCCCCCCCCCCCCCCCCCCCCCCCCCCCACCCCCCCCCCCCCCCCCCCCCCCCCCCCCCCCCCCCCCCCCCCCCCCCCCCCCCCCCCCCCCCCCCCCCCCCCCCCCCCCCCCCCCCCCCCCCCCCCCCCCCCCCCCCCCCCCCCCCCCCCCCCCCCCCCCCCCCCCCCCCCCCCCCCCCCCCCCCCCCCCCCCCCCCCCCCCCCCCCCCCCCCCCCCCACCCCCCCCCCCCCCCCCCCCCCCCCCCCCCCCCCCCCCCCCCCCCCCCCCCCCCCCCCCCCCCCCCCCCCCCCCCCCCCCCCCCCCCCCCCCCCCCCCCCCCCCCCCCCCCCCCCCCCCCCCCCCACCCCCCCCCCCCCCCCCCCCCCCCCCCCCCCCCCCCCCCCCCCCCCCCCCCCCCCCCCCCCCCCCCCCCCCCCCCCCCCCCCCCCCCCCCCCCCCCCCCCCCCCCCCCCCCCCCCCCCCCCCCCCCCCCCCCCCCCCCCCCCCCCCCCCCCCCCCCCCCCCCCCCCCCCCCCCCCCCCCCCCCCCCCCCCCCCCCCCCCCCCCCCCCCCCCCCCCCCCCCCCCCCCCCCCCCCCCCCCCCCCCCCCCCCCCCCCCCCCCCCCCCCCCCCCCCCCCCCCCCCCCCCCCCCCCCCCCCCCCCCCCCCCCCCCCCCCCCCCCCCCCCCCCCCCCCCCCCCCCCCCCCCCCCCCCCCCCCCCACCCCCCCCCCCCCCCCCCCCCCCCCCCCCCCCCCCCCCCCCCCCCCCCCCCCCCCCCCCCCCCCCCCCCCCCCCCCCCCCCCCCCCCCCCCCCCCCCCCCCCCCCCCCCCCCCCCCCCCCCCCCCCCCCCCCCCCCCCCCCCCCCCCCCCCCCCCCCCCCCCCCCCCCCCCCCCCCCCCCCCCCCCCCCACCCCCCCCCCCCCCCCCCCCCCCCCCCCCCCCCCCCCCCCCCCCCCCCCCCCCCCCCCCCCCCCCCCCCCCCCCCCCCCCCCCCCCCCCCCCCCCCCCCCCCCCCCCCCCCCCCCCCCCCCCCCCCCCCCCCCCCCCCCCCCCCCCCCCCCCCCCCCCCCCCCCCCCCCCCCCCCCCCCCCCCCCCCCCCCCCCCCCCCCCCCCCCCCCCCCCCCCCCCCCCCCCCCCACCCCCCCCCCCCCCCCCCCCCCCCCCCCCCCCCCCCCCCCCCCCCCCCCCCCCCCCCCCCCCCCCCCCCCCCCCCCCCCCCCCCCCCCCCCCCCCCCCCCCCCCCACCCCCCCCCCCCCCCCCCCCCCCCCCCCCCCCCCCCCCCCCCCCCCCCCCCCCCCCCCCCCCCCCCCCCCCCCCCCCCCCCCCCCCCCCCCCCCCCCCCCCCCCCCCCCCCCCCCCCCCCCCACCCCCCCCCCCCCCCCCCCCCCCCCCCCCCCCCCCCCCCCCCCCCCCCCCCCCCCCCCCCCCCCCCCACCCCCCCCCCCCCCCCCCCCCCCCCCCCCCCCCCCCCCCCCCCCCCCCCCCCCCCCCCCCCCCCCCCCCCCCCCCCCCCCCCCCCCCCCCCCCCCCCCCCCCCCCCCCCCCCCCCCCCCCCCCCCCCCCCCCCCCCCCCCCCCCCCCCCCCCCCCCCCCCCCCCCCCCCCCCCCCCCCCCCCCCCCCCCCCCCCCCCCCCCCCCCCCCCCCCCCCCCCCCCCCCCCCCCCCCCCCCCCCCCCCCCACCCCCCCCCCCCCCCCCCCCCCCCCCCCCCCCCCCCCCCCCCCCCCCCCCCCCCCCCCCCCCCCCCCCCCCCCCCCCCCCCCCCCCCCCCCCCCCCCCCACCCCCCCCCCCCCCCCCCCCCCCCCCCCCCCCCCCCCCCCCCCCCCCCCCCCCCCCCCCCCCCCCCCCCCCCCCCCCCCCCCCCCCCCCCCCCCCCCCCCCCCCCCCCCCCCCCCCCCCCCCCCCCCCCCCCCCCCCCCCCCCCCCCCCCCCCCCCCCCCCCCCCCCCCCCCCCCCCCCCCCCCCCCCCCCCCCCCCCCCCCCCCCCCCCCCCCCCCCCCCCCCCCCCCCCCCCCCCCCCCCCCCCCCCCCCCCCCCCCCCCCCCCCCCCCCCCCCCCCCCCCCCCCCCCCCCCCCCCCCCCCCCCCCCCCCCCCCCCCCCCCCCCCCCCCCCCCCCCCCCCCCCCCCCCCCCCCCCCCCCCCCCCCCCCACCCCCCCCCCCCCCCCCCCCCCCCCCCCCCCCCCCCCCCCCCCCCCCCCCCCCCCCCCCCCCCCCCCCCCCCCCCCCCCCCCCCCCCCCCCCCCCCCCCCCCCCCCCCCCCCCCCCCCCCCCCCCCCCCCCCCCCCCCCCCCCCCCCCCCCCCCCCCCCCCCCCCCCCCCCCCCCCCCCCCCCCCCCCCCCCCCCCCCCCCCCCCCCCCCCCCCCCCCCCCCCCCCCCCCCCCCCCCCCCCCCCCCCCCCCCCCCCCCCCCCCCCCCCCCCCCCCCCCCCCCCCCCCCCCCCCCCCCCCCCCCCCCCCCCCCCCCCCCCCCCCCCCCCCCCCCCCCCCCCCCCCCCCCCCCCCCCCCCCCCCCCCCCCCCCCCCCCCCCCCCCCCCCCCCCCCCCCCCCCCCCCCCCCCCCCCCCCCCCCCCCCCCCCCCCCCCCCCCCCCCCCCCCCCCCCCCCCCCCCCCCCCCCCCCCCCCCCCCCCCCCCCCCCCCCCCCCCCCCCCCCCCCCCCCCCCCCCCCCCCCCCACCCCCCCCCCCCCCCCCCCCCCCCCCCCCCCCCCCCCCCCCCCCCCCCCCCCCCCCCCCCCCCCCCCCCCCCCCCCCCCCCCCCCCCCCCCCACCCCCCCCCCCCCCCCCCCCCCCCCCCCCCCCCCCCCCCCCCCCCCCCCCCCCCCCCCCCCCCCCCCCCCCCCCCCCCCCCCCCCCCCCCCCCCCCCCCCCCCCCCCCCCCCCCCCCCCCCCCCCCCCCCCCCCCCCCCCCCCCCCCCCCCCCCCCCCCCCCCCCCCCCCCCCCCCCCCCCCCCCCCCCCCCCCCCCCCCCCCCCCACCCCCCCCCCCCCCCCCCCCCCCCCCCCCCCCCCCCCCCCCCCCCCCCCCCCCCCCCCCCCCCCCCCCCCCCCCCCCCCCCCCCCCCCCCCCCCCCCCCCCCCCCCCCCCCCCCCCCCCCCCCCCCCCCCCCCCCCCCCCCCCCCCCCCCCCCCCCCCCCCCCCCCCCCCCCCCCACCCCCCCCCCCCCCCCCCCCCCCCCCCCCCCCCCCCCCCCCCCCCCCCCCCCCCCCCCCCCCCCCCCCCCCCCCCCCCCCCCCCCCCCCCCCCCCCCCCCCCCCCCCCCCCCCCCCCCCCCCCCCCCCCCCCCCCCCCCCCCCCCCCCCCCCCCCCCCCCCCCCCCCCCCCCCCCCCCCCCCCCCCCCCCCCCCCCCCCCCCCCCCCCCCCCCCCCCCCCCCCCCCCCCCCCCCCCCCCCCCCCCCCCCCCCCCCCCCCCCCCCCCCCCCCCCCCCCCCCCCCCCCCCCCCCCCCCCCCCCCCCCCCCCCCCCCCCCCCCCCCCCCCCCCCCCCCCCCCCCCCCCCCCCCCCCCCCCCCCCCCCCCCCCCCCCCCCCCCCCCCCCCCCCCCCCCCCCCCCCCCCCCCCCCCCCCCCCCCCCCCCCCCCCCCCCCCCCCCCCCCCCCCCCCCCCCCCCCCCCCCCCCCCCCCCCCCCCCCCCCCCCCCCCCCCCCCCCCCCCCCCCCCCCCCCCCCCCCCCCCCCCCCCCCCCCCCCCCCCCCCCCCCCCCCCCCCCCCCCCCCCCCCCCCCCCCCCCCCCCCCCCCCCCCCCCCCCCCCCCCCCCCCCCCCCCCCCCCCCCCCCCCCCCCCCCCCCCCCCCCCCCCCCCCCCCCCCCCCCCCCCCCCCCCCCCCCCCCCCCCCCCCCCCCCCCCCCCCCCCCCCCCCCCCCCCCCCCCCCCCCCCCCCCCCCCCCCCCCCCCCCCCCCCCCCCCCCCCCCCCCCCCCCCCCCCCCCCCCCCCCCCCCCCCCCCCCCCCCCCCCCCCCCCCCCCCCCCCCCCCCCCCCCCCCCCCCCCCCCCCCCCCCCCCCCCCCCCCCCCCCCCCCCCCCCCCCCCCCCCCCCCCCCCCCCCCCCCCCCCCCCCCCCCCCCCCCCCCCCCCCCCCCCCCCCCCCCCCCCCCCCCCCCCCCCCCCCCCCCCCCCCCCCCCCCCCCCCCCCCCCCCCCCCCCCCCCCCCCCCACCCCCCCCCCCCCCCCCCCCCCCCCCCCCCCCCCCCCCCCCCCCCCCCCCCCCCCCCCCCCCCCCCCCCCCCCCCCCCCCCCCCCCCCCCCCCCCCCACCCCCCCCCCCCCCCCCCCCCCCCCCCCCCCCCCCCCCCCCCCCCCCCCCCCCCCCCCCCCCCCCCCCCCCCCCCCCCCCCCCCCCCCCCCCCCCCCCCCCCCCCCCCCCCCCCCCCCCCCCCCCCCCCCCCCCCCCCCCCCCCCCCCCCCCCCCCCCCCCCCCCCCCCCCCCCCCCCCCCCCCCCCCCCCCCCCCCCCCCCCCCCCCCCCCCCCCCCCCCCCCCCCCCCCCCCCCCCCCCCCCCCCCCCCCCCCCCCCCCCCCCCCCCCCCCCCCCCCCCCCCCCCCCCCCCCCCCCCCCCCCCCCCCCCCCCCCCCCCCCCCCCCCCCCCCCCCCCCCCCCCCCCCCCCCCCCCCCCCCCCCCCCCCCCCCCCCCCCCCCCCCCCCCCCCCCCCCCCCCCCCCCCCCCCCCCCCCCCCCCCCCCCCCCCCCCCCCCCCCCCCCCCCCCCCCCCCCCCCCCCCCCACCCCCCCCCCCCCCCCCCCCCCCCCCCCCCCCCCCCCCCCCCCCCCCCCCCCCCCCCCCCCCCCCCCCCCCCCCCCCCCCCCCCCCCCCCCCCCCCCCCCCCCCCCCCCCCCCCCCCCCCCCCCCCCCCCCCCCCCCCCCCCCCCCCCCCCCCCCCCCCCCCCCCCCCCCCCCCCCCCCCCCCCCCCCCCCCCCCCCCCCCCCCCCCCCCCCCCCCCCCCCCCCCCCCCCCCCCCCCCCCCCCCCCCCCCCCCCCCCCCCCCCCCCCCCCCCCCCCCCCCCCCCCCCCCCCCCCCCCCCCCCCCCCCCCCCCCCCCCCCCCCCCCCCCCCCCCCCCCCCCCCCCCCCCCCCCCCCCCCCCCCCCCCCCACCCCCCCCCCCCCCCCCCCCCCCCCCCCCCCCCCCCCCCCCCCCCCCCCCCCCCCCCCCCCCCCCCCCCCCCCCCCCCCCCCCCCCCCCCCCCCCCCCCCCCCCCCCCCCCCCCCCCCCCCCCCCCCCCCCCCCCCCCCCCCCCCCCCCCCCCCCCCCCCCCCCCCCCCCCCCCCCCCCCCCCCCCCCCCCCCCCCCCCCCCCCCCCCCCCCCCCCCCCCCCCCCCCCCCCCCCCCCCCCCCCCCCCCCCCCCCCCCCCCCCCCCCCCCCCCCCCCCCCCCCCCCCCCCCCCCCCCCCCCCCCCCCCCCCCCCCCCCCCCCCCCCCCCCCCCCCCCCCCCCCCCCCCCCCCCCCCCCCCCCCCCCCCCCCCCCCCCCCCCCCCCCCCCCCCCCCCCCCCCCCCCCCCCCCCCCCCCCCCCCCCCCCCCCCCCCCCCCCCCCCCCCCCCCCCCCCCCCCCCCCCCCCCCCCCCCCCCCACCCCCCCCCCCCCCCCCCCCCCCCCCCCCCCCCCCCCCCCCCCCCCCCCCCCCCCCCCCCCCCCCCCCCCCCCCCCCCCCCCACCCCCCCCCCCCCCCCCCCCCCCCCCCCCCCCCCCCCCCCCCCCCCCCCCCCCCCCACCCCCCCCCCCCCCCCCCCCCCCCCCCCCCCCCCCCCCCCCCCCCCCCCCCCCCCCCCCCACCCCCCCCCCCCCCCCCCCCCCCCCCCCCCCCCCCCCCCCCCCCCCCCCCCCCCCCCCCCCCCCCCCCCCCCCCCCCCCCCCCCCCCCCCCCCCCCCCCCCCCCCCCCCCCCCCCCCCCCCCCCCCCCCCCCCCCCCCCCCCCCCCCCCCCCCCCCCCCCCCCCCCCCCCCCCCCCCCCCCCCCCCCCCCCCCCCCCCCCCCCCCCCCCCCCCCCCCCCCCCCCCCCCCCCCCCCCCCCCCCCCCCCCCCCCCCCCCCCCCCCCCCCCCCCCCCCCCCCCCCCCCCCCCCCCCCCCCCCCCCCCCCCCCCCCCCCCCCCCCACCCCCCCCCCCCCCCCCCCCCCCCCCCCCCCCCCCCCCCCCCCCCCCCCCCCCCCCCCCCCCCCCCCCCCCCCCCCCCCCCCCCCCCCCCCCCCCCCCCCCCCCCCCCCCCCCCCCCCCCCCCCCCCCCCCCCCCCCCCCCCCCCCCCCCCCCCCCCACCCCCCCCCCCCCCCCCCCCCCCCCCCCCCCCCCCCCCCCCCCCCCCCCCCCCCCCCCCCCCCCCCCCCCCCCCCCCCCCCCCCCCCCCCCCCCCCCCCCCCCCCCCCCCCCCCCCCCCCCCCCCCCCCCCCACCCCCCCCCCCCCCCCCCCCCCCCCCCCCCCCCCCCCCCCCCCCCCCCCCCCCCCCCCCCCCCCCCCCCCCCCCCCCCCCCCCCCCCCCCCCCCCCCCCCCCCCCCCCCCCCCCCCCCCCCCCCCCCCCCCCCCCCCCCCCCCCCCCCCCCCCCCCCCCCCCCCCCCCCCCCCCCCCCCCCCCCCCCCCACCCCCCCCCCCCCCCCCCCCCCCCCCCCCCCCCCCCCCCCCCCCCCCCCCCCCCCCCCCCCCCCCCCCCCCCCCCCCCCCCCCCCCCCCCCCCCCCCCCCCCCCCCCCCCCCCCCCCCCCCCCCCCCCCCCCCCCCCCCCCCCCCCCCCCCACCCCCCCCCCCCCCCCCCCCCCCCCCCCCCCCCCCCCCCCCCCCCCCCCCCCCCCCCCCCCCCCCCCCCCCCCCCCCCCCCCCCCCCCCCCCCCCCCCCCCCCCCCCCCCCCCCCCCCCCCCCCCCCCCCCCCCCCCCCCCCCCCCCCCCCCCCCCCCCCCCCCCCCCCCCCCCCCCCCCCCCCCCCCCCCCCCCCCCCCCCCCCCCCCCCCCCCCCCCCCCCCCCCCCCCCCCCCCCCCCCCCCCCCCCCCCCCCCCCCCCCCCCCCCCCCCCCCCCCCCCCCCCCCCCCCCCCCCCCCCCCCCCCACCCCCCCCCCCCCCCCCCCCCCCCCCCCCCCCCCCCCCCCCCCCCCCCCCCCCCCCCCCCCCCCCCCCCCCCCCCCCCCCCCCCCCCCCCACCCCCCCCCCCCCCCCCCCCCCCCCCCCCCCCCCCCCCCCCCCCCCCCCCCCCCCCCCCCCCCCCCCCCCCCCCCCCCCCCCCCCCCCCCCCCCCCCCCCCCCCCCCCCCCCCCCCCCCCCCCCCCCCCCCCCCCCCCCCCCCCCCCCCCCCCCCCCCCCCCCCCCCCCCCCCCCCCCCCCCCCCCCCCCCCCCCCCCCCCCCCCCCCCCCCCCCCCCCCCCCCCCCCCCCCCCCCCCCCCCCCCCCCCCCCCCCCCCCCCCCCCCCCCCCCCCCCCCCCCCCCCCCCCCCCCCCCCCCCCCCCCCCCCCCCCCCCCCCCCCCCCCCCCCCCCCCCCCCCCCCCCCCCCCCCCCCCCCCCCCCCCCCCCCCCCCCCCCCCCCCCCCCCCCCCCCCCCCCCCCCCCCCCCCCCCCCCCCCCCCCCCCCCCCCCCCCCCCCCCCCCCCCCCCCCCCCCCCCCCCCCCCCCCCCCCCCCCCCCCCCCCCCCCCCCCCCCCCCCCCCCCCCCCCCCCCCCCCCCCCCCCCCCCCCCCCCCCCCCCCCCCCCCCCCCCCCCCCCACCCCCCCCCCCCCCCCCCCCCCCCCCCCCCCCCCCCCCCCCCCCCCCCCCACCCCCCCCCCCCCCCCCCCCCCCCCCCCCCCCCCACCCCCCCCCCCCCCCCCCCCCCCCCCCCCCCCCCCCCCCCCCCCCCCCCCCCCCCCCCCCCCCCCCCCCCCCCCCCCCCCCCCCCCCCCCCCCCCCCCCCCCCCCCCCCCCCCCCCCCCCCCCCCCCCCCCCCCCCCCCCCCCCCCCCCCCCCCCCCCCCCCCCCCCCCCCCCCCCCCCCCCCCCCCCCCCCCCCCCCCCCCCCCCCCCCCCCCCCCCCCCCCCCCCCCCCCCCCCCCCCCCCCCCCCCCCCCCCCCCCCCCCCCCCCCCCCCCCCCCCCCCCCCCCCCCCCCCCCCCCCCCCCCACCCCCCCCCCCCCCCCCCCCCCCCCCCCCCCCCCCCCCCCCCCCCCCCCCCCCCCCCCCCCCCCCCCCCCCCCCCCCCCCCCCCCCCCCCCCCCCCCCCCCCCCCCCCCCCCACCCCCCCCCCCCCCCCCCCCCCCCCCCCCCCCCCCCCCCCCCCCCCCCCCCCCCCCCCCCCCCCCCCCCCCCCCCCCCCCCCCCCCCCCCCCCCCCCCCCCCCCCCCCCCCCCCCCCCCCCCCCCCCCCCCCCCCCCCCCCCCCCCCCCCCCCCCCCCCCCCCCCCCCCCCCCCCCCCCCCCCCCCCCCCCCCCCCCCCCCCCCCCCCCCCCCCCCCCCCCCCCCCCCCCCCCCCCCCCCCCCCCCCCCCCCCCCCCCCCCCCCCCCCCCCCCCCCCCCCCCCCCCCCCCCCCCCCCCCCCCCCCCCCCCCCCCCCCCCCCCCCCCCCCCCCCCCCCCCCCCCCCCCCCCCCCCCCCCCCCCCCCCCCCCCCCCCCCCCCCCCACCCCCCCCCCCCCCCCCCCCCCCCCCCCCCCCCCCCCCCCCCCCCCCCCCCCCCCCCCCCCCCCCCCCCCCCCCCCCCCCCCCCCCCCCCCCCCCCCCCCCCCCCCCCCCCCCCCCCCCCCCCCCCCCCCCCCCCCCCCCCCCCCCCACCCCCCCCCCCCCCCCCCCCCCCCCCCCCCCCCCCCCCCCCCCCCCCCCCCCCCCCCCCCCCCCCCCCCCCCCCCCCCCCCCCCCCCCCCCCCCCCCCCCCCCCCCCCCCCCCCCCCCCCCCCCCCCCCCCCCCCCCCCCCCCCCCCCCCCCCCCCCCCCCCCCCCCCCCCCCCCCCCCCCCCCCCCCCCCCACCCCCCCCCCCCCCCCCCCCCCCCCCCCCCCCCCCCCCCCCCCCCCCCCCCCCCCCCCCCCCCCCCCCCCCCCCCCCCCCCCCCCCCCCCCCCCCCCCCCCCCCCCCCCCCCCCCCCCCCCCCCCCCCCCCCCCCCCCCCCCCCCCCCCCCCCCCCCCCCCCCCCCCCCCCCCCCCCCCCCCCCCCCCCCCCCCCCCCCCCCCCCCCCCCCCCCCCCCCCCCCCCCCACCCCCCCCCCCCCCCCCCCCCCCCCCCCCCCCCCCCCCCCCCCCCCCCCCCCCCCCCCCCCCCCCCCCCCCCCCCCCCCCCCCCCCCCCCCCCCCCCCCCCCCCCCCCCCCCCCCCCCCCCCCCCCCCCCCCCCCCCCCCCCCCCCCCCCCCCCCCCCCCCCCCCCCCCCCCCCCCCCCCCCCCCCCCCCCCCCCCCCCCCCCCCCCCCCCCCCCCCCCCCCCCCCCCCCCCCCCCCCCCCCCCCCCCCCCCCCCCCCCCCCCCCCCCCCCCCCCCCCCCCCCCCCCCCCCCCCCCCCCCCCCCCCCCCCCCCCCCCCCCCCCCCCCCCCCCCCCCCCCCCCCCCCCCCCCCCCCCCCCCCCCCCCCCCCCCCCCCCCCCCCCCCCCACCCCCCCCCCCCCCCCCCCCCCCCCCCCCCCCCCCCCCCCCCCCCCCCCCCCCCCCCCCCCCCCCCCCCCCCCCCCCCCCCCCCCCCCCCCCCCCCCCCCCCCCCCCCCCCCCCCCCCCCCCCCCCCCCCCCCCCCCCCCCCCCCCCCCCCCCCCCCCCCCCCCCCCCCCCCCCCCCCCCCACCCCCCCCCCCCCCCCCCCCCCCCCCCCCCCCCCCCCCCCCCCCCCCCCCCCCCCCCCCCCCCCCCCCCCCCCCCCCCCCCCCCCCCCCCCCCCCCCCCCCCCCCCCCCCCCCCCCCCCCCCCCCCCCCCCCCCCCCCCCCCCCCCCCCCCCCCCCCCCCCCCCCCCCCCCCCCCCCCCCCCCCCCCCCCCCCCCCCCCCCCCCCCCCCCCCCCCCCCCCCCCCCCCCCCCCCCCCCCCCCCCCCCCCCCCCCCCCCCCCCCCCCCCCCCCCCCCCCCCCCCCCCCCCCCCCCCCCCCCCCCCCCCCCCCCCCCCCCCCCCCCCCCCCCCCCCCCCCCCCCCCCCCCCCCCCCCCCCCCCCCCCCCCCCCCCCCCCCCCCCCCCCCCCCCCCCCCCCCCCCCCCCCCCCCCCCCCCCCCCCCCCCCCCCCCCCCCCCCCCCCCCCCCCCCCCCCCCCCCCCCCCCCCCCCCCCCCCCCCCCCCCCCCCCCCCCCCCCCCCCCCCCCCCCCCCCCCCCCCCCCCCCCCCCCCCCCCACCCCCCCCCCCCCCCCCCCCCCCCCCCCCCCCCCCCCCCCCCCCCCCCCCCCCCCCCCCCCCCCCCCCCCCCCCCCCCCCCCCCCCCCCCCCCCCCCCCCCCCCCCCCCCCCCCCCCCCCCCCCCCCCCCCCCCCCCCCCCCCCCCCCCCCCCCCCCCCCCCCCCCCCCCCCCCCCCCCCCCCCCCCCCCCCCCCCCCCCCCCCCCCCCCCCCCCCCCCCCCCCCCCCCCCCCCCCCCCCCCCCCCCCCCCCCCCCCCCCCCCCCCCCCCCCCCCCCCCCCCCCCCCCCCCCCCCCCCCCCCCCCCCCCCCCCCCCCCCCCCCCCCCCCCCCCCCCCCCCCCCCCCCCCCCCCCCCCCCCCCCCCCCCCCCCCCCCCCCCCCCCCCCCCCCCCCCCCCCCCCCCCCCCCCCCCCCCCCCCCCCCCCCCCCCCCCCCCCCCCCCCCCCCCCCCCCCCCCCCCCCCCCCCCCCCCCCCCCCCCCCCCCCCCCCCCCCCCCCCCCCCCCCCCCCCCCCCCCCCCCCCCCCCCCCCCCCCCCCCCCCCCCCCCCCCCCCCCCCCCACCCCCCCCCCCCCCCCCCCCCCCCCCCCCCCCCCCCCCCCCCCCCCCCCCCCCCCCCCCCCCCCCCCCCCCCCCCCCCCCCCCCCCCCCCCCCCCCCCCCCCCCCCCCCCCCCCCCCCCCCCCCCCCCCCCCCCCCCCCCCCCCCCCCCCCCCCCCCCCCCCCCCCCCCCCCCCCCCCCCCCCCCCCCCCCCCCCCCCCCCCCCCCCCCCCCCCCCCCCCCCCCCCCCCCCCCCCCCCCCCCCCCCCCCCCCCCCCCCCCCCCCCCCCCCCCCCCCCCCCCCCCCCCCCCCCCCCCCCCCCCCCCCCCCCCCCCCCCCCCCCCCCCCCCCCCCCCCCCCCCCCCCCCCCCCCCCCCCCCCCCCCCCCCCCCCCCCCCCCCCCCCCCCCCCCCCCCCCCCCCCCCCCCCCCCCCCCCCCCCCCCCCCCCCCCCCCCCCCCCCCCCCCCCCCCCCCCCCCCCCCCCCCCCCCCCCCCCCCCCCCCCCCCCCCCCCCCCCCCCCCCCCCCCCCCCCCCCCCCCCCCCCCCCCCCCCCCCCCCCCCCCCCCCCCCCCCCCCCCCCCCCCCCCCCCCCCCCCCCCCCCCCCCCCCCCCCCCCCCCCCCCCCCCCCCCCCCCCCCCCCCCCCCCCCCCCCCCCCCCCCCCCCCCCCACCCCCCCCCCCCCCCCCCCCCCCCCCCCCCCCCCCCCCCCCCCCCCCCCCCCCCCCCCCCCCCCCCCCCCCCCCCCCCCCCCCCCCCCCCCCCCCCCCCCCCCCCCCCCCCCCCCCCCCCCCCCCCCCCCCCCCCCCCCCCCCCCCCCCCCCCCCCCCCCCCCCCCCCCCCCCCCCCCCCCCCCCCCCCCCCCCCCCCCCCCCCCCCCCCCCCCCCCCCCCCCCCCCCCCCCCACCCCCCCCCCCCCCCCCCCCCCCCCCCCCCCCCCCCCCCCCCCCCCCCCCCCCCCCCCCCCCCCCCCCCCCCCCCCCCCCCCCCCCCCCCCCCCCCCCCCCCCCCCCCCCCCCCCCCCCCCCCCCCCCCCCCCCCCCCCCCCCCCCCCCCCCCCCCCCCCCCCCCCCCCCCCCCCCCCCCCCCCCCCCCCCCCCCCCCCCCCCCCCCCCCCCCCCCCCCCCCCCCCCCCCCCCCCCCCCCCCCCCCCCCCCCCCCCCCCCCCCCCCCCCCCCCCCCCCCCCCCCCCCCCCCCCCCCCCCCCCCCCCCCCCCCCCCCCCCCCCCCCCCCCCCCCCACCCCCCCCCCCCCCCCCCCCCCCCCCCCCCCCCCCCCCCCCCCCCCCCCCCCCCCCCCCCCCCCCCCCCCCCCCCCCCCCCCCCCCCCCCCCCCCCCCCCCCCCCCCCCCCCCCCCCCCCCCCCCCCCCCCCCCCCCCCCCCCCCCCCCCCCCCCCCCCCCCCCCCCCCCCCCCCCCCCCCCCCCCCCCCCCCCCCCCCCCCCCCCCCCCCCCCCCCCCCCCCCCCCCCCCCCCCCCCCCCCCCCCCCCCCCCCCCCCCCCCCCCCCCCCCCCCCCCCCCCCCCCCCCCCCCCCCCCCCCCCCCCCCCCCCCCCCCCCCCCCCCCCCCCCCCCCCCCCCCCCCCCCCCCCCCCCCCCCCCCCCCCCCCCCCCCCCCCCCCCCCCCCCCCCCCCCCCCCCCCCCCCCCCCCCCCCCCCCCCCCCCCCCCCCCCCCCCCCCCCCCCCCCCCCCCCCCCCCCCCCCCCCCCCCCCCCCCCCCCCCCCCCCCCCCCCCCCCCCCCCCCCCCCCCCCCCCCCCCCCCCCCCCCCCCCCCCCCCCCCCCCCCCCCCCCCCCCCCCCCCCCCCCCCCCCCCCCCCCCCCCCCCCCCCCCCCCCCCCCCCCCCCCCCCCCCCCCCCCCCCCCCCCCCCCCCCCCCCCCCCCCCCCCCCCCCCCCCCCCCCCCCCCCCCCCCCCCCCCCCCCCCCCCCCCCCCCCCCCCCCCCCCCCCCCCCCCCCCCCCCCCCCCCCCCCCCCCCCCCCCCCCCCCCCCCCCCCCCCCCCCCCCCCCCCCCCCCCCCCCCCCCCCCCCCCCCCCCCCCCCCCCCCCCCCCCCCCCCCCCCCCCCCCCCCCCCCCCCCCCCCCCCCCCCCCCCCC
>JAOANR010000072.1:0-2500 GCA_030278955.1 Hygrophila difformis | reverse complement strand
CCCCCCCCCCCCCCCCCCCCCCCCCCCCCCCCCCCCCCCCCCCCCCCCCCCCCCCCCCCCCCCCCCCCCCCCCCCCCCCCCCCCCCCCCCCCCCCCCCCCCCCCCCCCCCCCCCCCCCCCCCCCCCCCCCCCCCCCCCCCCCCCCCCCCCCCCCCCCCCCCCCCCCCCCCCCCCCCCCCCCCCCCCCCCCCCCCCCCCCCCCCCCCCCCCCCCCCCCCCCCCCCCCCACCCCCCCCCCCCCCCCCCCCCCCCCCCCCCCCCCCCCCCCCCCCCCCCCCCCCCCCCCCCCCCCCCCCCCCCCCCCCCCCCCCCCCCCCCCCCCCCCCCCCCCCCCCCCCCCCCCCCCCCCCCCCCCCCCCCCCCCCCCCCCCCCCCCCCCCCCCCCCCCCCCCCACCCCCCCCCCCCCCCCCCCCCCCCCCCCCCCCCCCCCCCCCCCCCCCCCCCCCCCCCCCCCCCCCCCCCCCCCCCCCCCCCCCCCCCCCCCCCCCCCCCCCCCCCCCCCCCCCCCCCCCCCCCCCCCCCCCCCCCCCCCCCCCCACCCCCCCCCCCCCCCCCCCCCCCCCCCCCCCCCCCCCCCCCCCCCCCCCCCCCCCCCCCCCCCCCCCCCCCCCCCCCCCCCCCCCCCCCCCCCCCCCCCCCCCCCCCCCCCCCCCCCCCCCCCCCCCCCCCCCCCCCCCCCCCCCCCCCCCCCCCCCCCCCCCCCCCCCCCCCCCCCCCCCCCCCCCCCCCCCCCCCCCCCCCCCCCCCCCCCCCCCCCCCCCCCCCCCCCCCCCCCCCCCCCCCCCCCCCCCCCCCCCCCCCCCCCCCCCCCCCCCCCCCCCCCCCCCCCCCCCCCCCCCCCCCCCCCCCCCCCCCCCCCCCCCCCCCCCCCCCCCCCCCCCCCCCCCCCCCCCCCCCCCCCCCCCCCCCCCCCCCCCCCCCCCCCCCCCCCCCCCCCCCCCCCCCCCCCCCCCCCCCCCCCCCCCCCCCCCCCCCCCCCCCCCCCCCCCCCCCCCCCCCCCCCCCCCCCCCCCCCCCCCCCCCCCCCCCCCCCCCCCCCCCCCCCCCCCCCCCCCCCCCCCCCCCCCCCCCCCCCCCCCCCCCCCCCCCCCCCCCCCCCCCCCCCCCCCCCCCCCCCCCCCCCCCCCCCCCCCCCCCCCCCCCCCCCCCCCCCCCCCCCCCCCCCCCCCCCCCCCCCCCCCCCCCCCCCCCCCCCCCCCCCCCCCCCCCCCCCCCCCCCCCCCCCCCCCCCCCACCCCCCCCCCCCCCCCCCCCCCCCCCCCCCCCCCCCCCCCCCCCCCCCCCCCCCCCCCCCCCCCCCCCCCCCCCCCCCCCCCCCCCCCCCCCCCCCCCCCCCCCCCCCCCCACCCCCCCCCACCCCCCCCCCCCCCCCCCCCCCCCCCCCCCCCCCCCCCCCCCCCCCCCCCCCCCCCCCCCCCCCCCCCCCCCCCCCCCCCCCCCCCCCCCCCCCCCCCCCCCCCCCCCCCCCCCCCCCCCCCCCCCCCCCCCCCCCCCCCCCCCCCCCCCCCCCCCCCCCCCCCCCCCCCCCCCCCCCCCCCCCCCCCCCCCCCCCCCCCCCCCCCCCCCCCCCCCCCCCCCCCCCCCCCCCCCCCCCCCCCCCCCCCCCCCCCCCCCCCGCCCCCCCCCCCCCCCCCCCCTCCCCCCCCCCCCCCCCCCCCCCCCCCCCCCCCCCCCCCCCCCCCCCCCCCCTCCCCCCCCCCCCCCCCCCCCCCCCCCCCCCCCCCCCCCCCCCCCCCCCCCCCCCCCCCCCCCCCCCCCCCCCCCCCCCCCCCCCCCCCCCCCCCCCCCCCCCCCCCCCCCCCCCCCCCCCCCCCCCCCCCCCCCCCCCCCCCCCCCCCCCCCCCCCCCCCCCCCCCCCCCCCCCCGCCCCCCCCCCCCCCCCCCCCCCCCCCTCCCCCCCCCCCCCCCCCCCCCCCCCCCCCCCCCCCCCCCCCCCCCCCCCCCCCCCCCCCCCCCCCCCCCCCCCCCCCCCCCCCCCCCCCCCCCCCCCCCCCCCCCCCCCCCCCCCCCCCCCCCCCCCCCCCCCCCCCCCCCCCCCCCCCCCCCCCCCCCCCCCCCCCCCCCCCCCCCCCCCCCCCCCCCCCCCCCCCCCCCCCCCCCCACCCCCCCCCCCCCCCCCCCCCCCCCCCCCCCCCCCCCCCCCCCCCCCCCCCCCCCCCCCCACCCCCCCCCCCCCCCCCCCCCCCCCCCCCCCCCCCCCCCCCCCCCCCCCCCCCCCCCCCCCCCCCCCCCCCCCCCCCCCCCCCCCCCCCCCCCCCCCCCCCCCCCCCCCCACCCCCCCCCCCCCCCCCCCCCCCCCCCCCCCCCCCCCCCCCCCCCCCCCCCCCCCCCCCCCCCCCCCCCCCCCCCCCCCCCCCCCCCCCCCCCCCCCCCCTCCCCCCCCCCCCCCCCCCCCCCCCCCCCCCCCCCCCCCCCCCCCCCCCCCCCCCCCCCCCCCCCCCCCCCCCCCCCCCCCCCCCCCCCCCCCCCCCCCCCCCCCCCCCCCCCCCCCCCCCCCCC
>JAOANR010000071.1:0-18423 GCA_030278955.1 Hygrophila difformis | reverse complement strand
TTTTTTGGCAGCATGGGATGCGAATCTTGGGAGAGTGAACTGTTAGGGTGGGAAGAATGGGCCCTTGTTTTACTGTTGAGGCGTATTGCCATCTGTCGACGCAGGGCAAGTCTTCCGGTGCCCCTCTCTGATGTTTTTTTTTTTTTTTTTTTTTTTTTTTTTTTTTTTTTTTTTAATGGTAAATTGGTAATAGTAGTATTTATAATTGGTGTTGTTTACTCTTTCTTTGCGCGCACAATTGGTTGTTTCATTGCATTTTCCCTTGTAGTAGTATTTGGGTAATTTTAGTGTTGGGTGAATTTGACCTTCTCTGAAGGCTGATTGATGATTAATTTTGCCTCTGTAAAGGCATTAGTAATAATATTTATTTATTTTTTTGGGTGAACGAAGAAAAGAGGCAAAAAAACAGGAGGAGATAAGCCAGCCGCTTAGTATCGAGGGAAGCAAACTCCCATCGAATATGTTACAAGACAGTTCCTCGCATCGTCCGGCGGAAAAACCCAAGTAGTAAAAAACTCTATCGATCGTGCTCCTCGACGAGCCAAAGCATCCGCCACAGAATTTCCTTCGCTCAAAATGTGACGCCAAATATAACCAGGGTGTTGTTCCAGGAAGTCTTTAATGGTTCTCACCAAAGGAAAATACCGATGTTCACTAGATACACCTCGAGATAACATGTGGAGTGCCTCCAGTGAATCAGAGTAGCAATCAACTGAAGAAATACCCCGGCTATGTAGAGTCACCATCCCATTCCAAATGCCGTGCAATTCCGCCATCAAGTTAGAAGCAACACCCACGGAACCAGAAAAACCCTCTACCCAGTTGCCGTCTCCAGTCCTAATGACTCCACCAAATCCTGCATGTCCTGGATTTCCCAAGGTGCTACGGTCAACATGCAAGATAACTCCAACATCACGCCCGGGGTTCCATGATACCAGCCGAAGAGGCTTAGTCTTAGGAGTTCTGCCATACGCACTATCAATAGAGATACCAAGGTGGCGAGCTTCCCTGACAGCCGCTAGTGCATTGACAGAGTTCCCAGCCATGCAGAATCCATTACGACCACACCAAATTGTCCAAAGAAGCGCCCAATGAAGGCTATCCCAGCGACGAGTAAAACCACGACACCAAGACTCCATAGACACTGTCTGGCTAGGCGGAGGAAGTGACACAGGTCCACCAATTTGACACCAAGCAGCAGCAGCCCAACTACATGCAAAAAATAAGTGCCAAATATCTTCTTCAGGTGCATTACAAATTGAGCAAGCAGCCGAAGAAGCCATCCCTCGATGTGCACGCATGGAGTTGGTAGGAAGAGAGTTGTGAGTGATCAACCAAACAAGAAGCCGAAGCTTCTCCGGAATCGGTAACTTCCATACCCAAGAACGATTATTATCTTGCCTTACACCCCGCTGATTCAACAACCATAGATAGGCAGCGTTGACAGAGTATTTTCCGGAGGAGCTACCATTCCAACACCAAATATCCTTCGCCTGCGGATGAAATATGACAGGCCCCAGCTCCCTGATTTCATCTATGGATATATGGATGGATCCTAAGAAAGTTAAGGCGCGGGTGGGTGATTGCACCAGCAAGAAGACAGCCTTGCGTAATAAGTCCTGTATAATAATGTTGCAGTGTCATATAATAAAGGAAAAGCCTCCCATACCATAAGAACACAACAGAACAGAACGGTACAGAAGCTTGTGTTAGTCATATGATCTTGTTATAACTTTGTTGTTAATAATTATAAATACTAGTAGTAGGAGTATGTGTTAGTGTGATGAGGAGAAGAGATAACTTTGTTGTTGAAAGCGTATATCTAGGTACTAGGAGTATTTGTTAATACTAGTACTAAAATTGGGTTGTTTGTTTCATTTCTCAAAGTTGATACGGTTTCTTTTTTGCATTCCGTAGGTTGTTAACTAGTAATGCCTTCTGTTAAAAGATGCAGATGCAGATGCTCGTTATTGATGATGATGTTGTGTGACGATTGATCGTGTTAAACTTTCTGTCTTTTTTTTTTCTTCCCTTAAAAATAACCATGATCACAGATTCTTGTTGACAATGCTGGATTTGGCTAATCTATTTGTCAAATGCCCTTTCACTGTGGAAATTATTGACAATGTGTAACAACCCCCATTTTTTTAAAAAAGAGCCGAAGGAGGGATGTTATTGCCACATTCTCTATCTAAGCTTACTTACAAGCTACTTAAATATAAAATGCTAAGGCTCAATCTCCGAAATACATTTAAATCCTCAATTGACAATCATAAATTATTAATTTTATTTTGAAATCATATTGGTTGTACGAATATAAATATATAAGCTCAGAATAAAGAACCGGAATGGATGGTTTTGTGTTTATTACCAGTTCTTCCTCCTGAGTTAAGACCCATCATTCAGATAGATGGGGGAAAATTAATGAGCTCGGATATTAATGAACTCTATAGAAGAGTTATCTATCGGAACAATACTCTTACCGATCTATTAAGAACAAGTAGATCTACACCGGGGGAATTAGTAATGTGTCAGGAAAAATTGGTACAAGAAGCCGTGGATACACTTCTTGATAATGGAATCCGCGGACAACCAATGAGGGACGGTCATAATAAAGTTTACAAATCATTTTCAGATGTAATTGAGGGCAAAGAGGGCAAATACTTATTTAAAATACCAGTTTGACCTCGCATAGTCGAAATAAAAATAGTGCTATTATAATTTATTCTTAAAGTGCCGAATCCCAATGCAAATGACATACCAAACTTAGTCACCTATCCTGAAAAGAAGTAGAAACAACAACATCAGCTACGGGGAGTAAGTCAATCCCTTATCCACACATGCTGAAGACTCAGGGTTGACCCAACGATACGAAGGAATAATTTATATAGCAAGAATGATAATTTACGTACCGAATTTAATTCCCATAAATTTATAATATAAGTAACACATATGTCAAATGAAACCAACCCAATGCATCATATAAATCCAATAATAATCACATATAAAAGCACATGAGAAGGTGGAAGAATCTCAGGAAGACACAAATACATATTGCACTGACTTCCTTCAAGTATGAGGATCAGGTGAAAGAGATGAAAGCAAAATTGCCAGGGCCATGCCACATTATTTAGCCAATCTCGTGTCTCTGATTTAGCCTTTTCCTTTGGATCCTGCATCGTAAGAAAAGAACACAAGTATGCTCAAGAAATGTTACAATAACTGCAAGTAATAAGCTATGAAGCCAGAAAGTTTTCAATGTAATAAGCTATTAACCAAGGGCCTGCATTTGGCTGTGTTTAAATTGAAAATTCTGCATGTCTAATGATATTTGAAGTAATGATGCATCATTGAGAAAACAAAAGTCAACCGTTTTAGGCTGCTGATCAAGGCCTTCCTTTGAGAATGCTTTTGTCTTGGTTTCTTTTTTGCATATTTGAAATCTTTCCATCTCACGCTCAATTAGCTTTCTAGCATCCATCAAAGCCTGCTAATAAGAGCCACTAACCTATGCCCCAAAAAAAAAAAGGTTCCAATCTCAATGTTGAATTTAAAAAAAATTCACTCCAGGGATAGGCACCCATTTATATAATGACATCAACAACAAACAATAAGGAACAAAAAAAATGCCCAAATTTCGATACAGAGAGAGTATGCATATGATGAAAACTGCAAACGAGATGGTTTATTCATCACACAGATTTAAGAACATGAAAGAATAAGAAACAAACACCATAAATCAGACATCATTAAGTCCATTTCAAGTTCAGTAGCTAACTTGAATATCTGATGATTAGTAGAAACAAAAATTCAGATTGTGATTAGCAGCTCAATTTTGATAGAAGACAATCTAAGAGTTCATATAAACCAATTATAGCATCATAAGCAATGCCACAAAATTGAAATCAAGTTTCAAAAACATAAATGAGGGGGAAAAAACATCATCAGATGGTCACCCGGACAACAACAACAACAACAAATACTATCGAGACCTTGTTCCAAATGCTATCGAATACATCAAACCCTCTTGGACCTTCTTCAGTACACGGTCGATCTCACCCTGCAGCTTCCGACTTGCTCCCATTGACAAATTCTCGAACCGATCAAGAATATTAGAGAAAATTATCCTTCAAACACCAAGGATTTCCCAAGTGAGTGAAAAGGAGAGGCAATTATGTTTCTCCTTTTGTGATACTCCGCTCCGCTGCTATTCTCATTACGCGGATTGCTTGGCCCGGCCCCTTCGAATGCTCCTCCTATAGGGTTTGTTCGACACTTTTCCTAGTGGTCAAGTCCCGACAAGGTTTTAAATATCCGTTTAAATTTAGGGAAATTTCGAAGATATTTGAAATTTCGGAGATATTTGTAATTTTTTTAGAAAACTAATTCGAGTTTTTGAGATGATAAAAATGAAGATATTTTCAAAATTCCTCATCTCTGTTGCTATATAAATTAGTGATATGCTAACAATACTCATTTAATGATATAATATGATAGTAATATTATTGATATCATGCACCATGTTGATTGATAAGAGACTTAAAATTGATAAACAAGTTAATTGGATGACATCATCAATATGGGTTGAAACATAAATTTTAATTTTTAATTTTTTTTAAAAAAATATATTTTTAAAAAAAAAATTTCGGGAAATTTCAGTCAAATTTCGGGAAATTTCGTATTTCGGGCGAAATTTTGATGGAAATTTTACAAAAAAATATAGCATGTGAAATTTCGCTTCGGGATGTCCCGAAACCCAAAATTTCGGTCGAAATTTCGGAGATATTTAAAACAATGGTCCCCGACTCCCAATCTATGGGTTGGAGGTTTGAATCCCCACTCATCCCTCCCCTTTGTTCCCTTTACAATTTGTGTGGCATGGACTCCCACTACACATTTCCTAGGACTTTAATGACTCCTCCAAAAAAAAATTCAACAATTATCCCACCACTTGGCCAACTAAAAATTTCGAACTTGCTCGATTAAACTAGTCGAATATTCGTACTCAACTTTTTCGAGTACAATTCACTTTTTTTTTTTTTTTTTTTTTTTTTTTTTTAAAAAAAAAAAAATTTGAATTGAGTTTGAGTAGATGTACTCGTTGTTGGGCTTGGCTGTGTCTGTGTGCTTTACTTTGAACTTGAGTTCCAGTGGTGAGTTTTTCCAGGTGTTTGTTGGGTTGCGAGTGTTGTGTTGGGCCTACTTCCTCCATTGGTAATCCATTTGGCATTGCATTCAATTTGTTGTTCCAAGAGTATACGACGAATTATTATAAGAAGTAATTGTGTTTCAAGAAAGAAATGTGCCCCTTTTAGTAAATATTTTTTTGGCACCAAGTTTAATAAATTTGATGTGCTTACTTTTTTTTTTTGGTGAACAGTGACGCACAAGCGTCGGCAAAGGAGGAAAACTAAAAAAAAAAACTACAGAAAGGAAGGGGGAACAGAGAAAGCAGTAAAAGAAACAATCGAAATCTAGAGACGCGGGAACCAAACACCCGCATAATCCGCCGCCAAGCAAGCCTTAGTCTCATCTGGCGAAAATGCCCAAGATGTGAAGAACTCCTCCGACCGAGCCCCTCTCTTAGCGAGAGAATCAGCAACAGAATTGCCCTCCCGAAAAATGTGGTGCCAAACATAGTCAGGGTGGCCAGCACTCAATTCCATAATATGGCGAACTAGAGGAAACAGAGTATGATCCTCATCCACCCCGTGTTTCATCATCTGAAGACCAATCAAAGAATCTGAAAAACAATGGGCACGAACAATCCCAAGGGCTTGAAGGCGCTGCATGCCATTCAAGATACCATGTAATTCGGCCACTATATTGGAAGTAAAGCCCACAAACCCCGAGCAACCTTCCACCCAGTGACCATCACCCGTGCGAATAACGCAACCAAATCCGGCCAACCCGGGATTACCACGAGAGCTGCCATCCACATGTAGAAGCACACCAGAAAACGCCCTCGAGTTCCAATGCACCACCTTGCTGATTCCTATGCGACGAGAGCATGCAAACACACGCTGATAAGCGTGTCCAAGAGAAGAGGAGGCTCGCACTGTGCCCGCAGCGTTGGCAGCAATCCCACGTATGCAGCAATCGTTTCTTCCTCGCCAAATACTCCAGAACGTCGCCCAATGCACCCCATCCCACTTCTTGCAAAGCTGGCAGATGTGCTTACTTCTTTTTATTATTATTATTATTATTATTATTATTATTATTATTATTATTATTATTTCTTTATAAAAAGATTTAATGCATTCAAATAGTTTTGTTTCTATGTGATGTTTATTTTATTTTTGTGATCGAGATCAACGTGATAATGATACCCTCTGGTCCCTCTCTGGATTGTGGTCCATTAATTTACGTTGCAATGAAATCACATATCATGCAAAAAGACATTAGTCTGATTTTTGGTTTTTTCCTTTTGAGTTTTGTAATAATTCACCAATATGTAGGGGTGAAAGCGGGACAAATAATTCCCGCCCGATCCGATGCCGTATTCGATTATATTCGAATCCGAATTCGAATTTTGATATTCGGCGGATATTTGGCGGATACGGGACATGATATGGGATTGTAAATATCCGCCCGTATCCGAAAAAATCCGAATTTTATGTGGATATTATCCGTATTTTCTATCCGAATATCCGGAAATTTATATATATATATATATTTATTTATATATGTATATTATAATATTATATTAACTATAAAATAAATAAGTAATACTATATGTATAAATATAATCAAAAGCTTGAAAGCCATATGTAATTAAATAAAATCATATTAATCAACTCGACTATATCATTAGATTCTTTGCATCTAAACTATAGTACGTAACATCTTGTAGTGATGTTATTTAGATGTCTTGAACGAAATAACTAATGATTTTGGAAAATTTTGAAAATCAGTTTAGCTTACATAGTATATATTCTAATTTCTCTTAAAAAATTATAAAAATAAATTAGTTTTAAAAAATAAAATATTATCCGAGTTAAAATCCGAATCCGCCTCGTATCCGTTTTCCGAAATATTCGAATTCGTATTTGTATCCGGCCTATTCGTATTCAATTCCGTATTCGACAAAAAAAATATGAGATAGGATACGAGACGAGTTCTATCCGCTGGTATCGGACCCGTTTTCACCCTACCAATATGTGCCCTTCTTATGAAGTCATTCGGGTCTCTTTCAATCTTCATAATGAAAAAAATATATACTGTGTTTCATTATCTATACAATAATTGGCAATTATATTTTATGATTCTCCACACAATATATTATATATCTAACAAAAACGATAATGACATATAACAATATACGTACATAAATGTAGTTGTGGGCATGAAAATTGTCTAAACTTTCTCTTTCCCTCATCTATTCATAAGTACGTTGATTATCACACTCACAAACATCATATCATACTTTAGTATTTTATCTATTTCGTTTCAAACTCAAGCATTTACACGTATTTAATGAATGTCACTTTCAAAATTTACTTTTAATTAGGCCTTTAATAAAACTTATACTTTTTGATGACCGATATATAGGCAAAATTTTATACTTTATATTGTATTCTTTTTGAAAAAAAATTTAAATGACTATACCCTTAAGTCTTAATGTTTCTTTGGTTTGATATATGTGTTAGATGGTTTAGTCTCATATATTTCATCTTTTTTAAAATAAAGAAAACCAAAATCAGTACCTAATAAACGACGTCCGAAGCACTTGTGGCGGAGACATTTTTTTTTTGAGGAGAAGATAGCTAGCTTTATTTAACAATCACCCTATTACAAAATCCAGAAAGGTAGCAGCGGCTTAGGATATCTCTAATAGCCAACACCAAACTCAAACCCATTTTACAGTAAATGTCACATCAAACAGTAATTCATCTCCAACCATTTACACTAAACTCAAACTTAAAAGAATATTCTCTATATATTCTTTCCCATACAAACTTGTTTATCTTTTCAATCATACCCTTCATTTCTTATAAATTATACATTAACCCCACATAAATTCAATACAAATTCATCTACGTATTTCAATATTGTTGGAGGATCCGATGTTGATTTAGATGACTATTAACTTAATTTTCCGTTTGCGTAGTTATTTAGTTGTTTAATATTGTACATTTTTTTAAGTATTTGATATGTGTTATGTTTAATTATATTTTCGTATGCTAATGTAATTTTTTTAATGATTGGCTAAGATTGTACCAAAACTTTAAAAATTTAGTTATCTTTATGTTTAAAATTTATTTTATAAAGAAACCTTAAAAATTCTAATCTAATTAAATATAAAATTAATTTAATAAAAAAATTATATGAAGTATAAAATTATTAAGCATAATACAAAATTAAATCAATATTCAACTTGCAACAATTGGAGGGATGAAATTGCAATTAATTTAATTGTAAAAAGTGATATAGGTTTATGAATAGTAAATACTCAAATTTGAGTATTTACTATTCATAAAACTCAAAAAACTTAAAATAGGTTTGGTTTTAGGGTATTGTTGGAGAGAAGATGGCACCCCATTTTGGGTTTTAGGGGATCATTGGAGATGGTCTTACACCAAACCACTACATCCAGCCCCTCCCTACTTCAAACAACAGATTCAATAGACAACAGACATTGTACCTCGGAGGTGCATTGGTTGGCGGCTTATTTCGCCAGAATTAGGGAACTAAGGAGCTCATTCCAGGTGTGCCACTTCCAACATATATTGCGGGAGGAAACGCTGTGGCTGACTTCCTAGCTAAACGGGGTGTCCAAGATGAGATCTTTTTCACGACTTGGGCCTTCCCTCCGGATGGCGTGCGTCCTTTATTGACGGCAGATGCGACAGGCACTTGGTTTCCGAGGGCTTGCTAAATAGTTGTCAAGTTTCATATTTTCTTTTCCTTCTTTTTTCTTTTTGTTCCCTTTATCTAGCCTGTACTGGCTGTGACGCCAAAAAAAAAAAAAAAATAGACAACAGACATCAGACGACATAATCTTACAAAACGTCGTCAGACAATAGGCAGCATCGGACACCCCTAGAAGCTTCACAAGCATCAATCTACAGAACCATACAAAGATACCTGTTGGGAACTAGTTTTGAGCGAATGTGTTCACAACCGATGTCCGAACTACTTTGTTGGACCAACCACATCAGCAGGCGACAAACAAATTAAGGGAAGAGATGCTGGCGAATCTGCTCTGGTATTACTCCTAACGGCTAGTTGATTCCCTGCCCAGATCTTGCACACGAAGTATGGAAACCAAGATCTCTTAATCTGGGCAACTCTATTCTAAGGATCCGCATATTTATGGAAACAAGATCTTTAGCCTTAGAATGGAGGAAAGTCGATTCTCTTCAAATAGGATGGCCAAGGATTGAATCCACACGACGAATTACTCACCTACACCCTTGTGCAATTGAAAGCTTTGTGAAGAGAGAATCGTATTCCTTCCGTGTTCATGATCTAACCAGTTTGAAGGAAGATATCCGATCAAACACTTCCTTGGGTGGATTGATCGATAGAGTGCTACTGTGTGCTTGATTGAAATAGACGGATTCAATCAAGGCTTTCAAAGAGTCGTCAAACTCAAGAGCTTAACTGAAAAGATCAAGGAGAGTCGCCAACAGGTTTCGACCAAGGGCAAACTTGAAGGAGGAGCCTTCAAGGGATTGAAGCAAGGTCGGGGAGATCTTCACCAAGACAGGGGGAGTGTCTTGGTTTGACAATTCAGTCCGCTTGGTGATTGGAGTTGGGCGAAACAATTCACTATTGTTTAGATCGAGGATCAAACCAAAACAATTAGTGAATCTCCTGGATTGGTATCCCCCAGATGTAGGCTTGTGTCGAACTGGGTCAACAAACCTTGAGTTCTTTATTTTTACAGTTTATTTACTTTCCGCTGCTTAATTTCTTAAACTGTTTAACGTGTCCACGAAAGGTGCTTGAACTAGTTTTCAGGACTACTTAATTTGTTATCCACGCAAACGGACCTAACAATTGGTATCAGAGCTACATGCTTTGGAAAGCGAGATCCAGACAAAGAAGCATGGAAAACCAAGGCGGATCTGTAACCAGACCACCATTGCTCGATGGATCAAACTATGCATACTGGAAAGATCAAATGGAGGCTTTCCTCATTGCTCTGGACGAAGGGGCTTGGGATGCAGTAGAAAACCAATACCATCCACCAGTAAAAGAAGAAGACAGTGTAAAAACCATCAAACCAAGGAGTGAATGGACTGCTGCTGAGAAGCTTGCCGCTTCAAAGAACTCCAAAGCCCTGAATGCAATTCACAATGCTCTCACAAAAGATCAATACAGACTCATCGCTGGATGTAAGATTGCATACGATGTCTTGACTACTTTAGCCAATACCTACGAGGGTATGGCTCCGGTAAAGAAATCTAGAATCATTACTCTTGATGCACAATTTCATAAGATCTCTATGGATGATAATGAGTCTGTCGGCCAATATATTGGTCGCATTCGTGATCTAACCAACCAAGGCCTTCAGCTTGGCAAAGTGTATTCTCAACAGGACATTGTAGGAAAAATCATTGGGACGCTTCCGGAAAGGTTCAATGCAAAGGTCGCAGCACTTGAACTATACAAAGACTTTGATAAATTGCAGGTTGATGAACTAATGGGAATCCTACAATCATGGGAAATGGATCACTGTCCCAGGACCAAAAGTAAACCAGTGGCATTCAAATCCATGACCAAGGATGAGGAAGACTTCTCCATGGAAGATCATGATGACTTTAGTGACGAAGAAGAATTGGCCATGCTGTCCAAAAGACTAAATCAGATCATCAAGAACCGAAGATCTAGATTCAACTCCTCCATGAAGAAGGATGCCGGGACATCAAACTCAAAATCCACTCAGAAAGGTTCGAAGTCTCTCGACAAAAATAAACTAAAATCTTCAAGGATTGAGGATGACAAGGAGATCATCTGCTTTGAATGTGGGGGAAGAGGCCATATGAAAAAAGACTGTTCCAATCTCAGACCAAAGGAGTCCAGCAAATCCTATCAAGTAACATTCAGTGACTCTGAAGATGAGAAGGAGTCTAATGAACATGGTGTAAACTATGGAGTAGCCTTCGTCGGCACATGGGATTCGGACAGTGACGATGAACCCGAGACAGGTATGGGTACCAACTCAGTCAATATGGTTTCTTCTAACATGGTTCACTCTTTTGCTAGGAACCAAGATGAAAGCATCAGTAAACTTAATGATCTCTACGAAGAAACTTTCGAGAAGCTGGAAATATCCATTGCTGAATCAGTAGAATTACATGTTGAGAATGAAAACCTAAAGGAACAACTCCAGAGCCTCACAAGCAGAAATCAGGAACTTGAAAAGGCGTCCACAGAACTGTCTGAACTGATGAACGAACTACGTGAGAAAAATGCTGAGCTTCAGAAAGAAAACAAGGAACTGGAGGTTGAAAAAGTTGACTATAAACTATGGTACTATAGTATGCTTGGAAAGAAAGACGCTCTTCACACAGAACTCACCGAAGTTCAAGACAAACTGGCCAAAGCAGAAAGTACTCTGGCAGCTCTAAACAAAGGAAAAGCCAAGTTAGATGATGTAATTGCTATGGGAAGGCCGAGCAACAACAAACAAGGCTTGGGATATCAAGCCTCAACTTCAAGAGGAGAAAAGAAAAGCAAGTTTGTGTCCGGAGGAATGCTAAGTGAACCCCGAACTATCAAGAAATCATTCCATCCTGTAGGAAGAAGCAAATGGACAAGAAGACCACCACCTCCAATCCCACTCAGATGAGATTATTGCAAGCTTGAAGGCCACAAAACCAAGAACTGTGGGATTTTGGTAAGAGATCTACAAACTGGGAAACCTATCACCTGGCCAAATGAAAAAATCAAGATGAAGCTGATCTCCATCAAGTGCGAATGGGTTCCTAAAATTCAGAACAAATGTCAAGTTGCCTTTCTTTCACAAAAGAAGAATGTTGCGGACAAAGTATGGTACTTCGACAGTGGATGTTCCAAACACATGACAGGTGAAAGGAGTCTGCTCAAACACTACAAAGAGATTGATGGAGGATTCGTTGTATTTGGAGATGGAAAAAAGGGTGCCCGAGTTGGACAAGGGACCATTGAGAACAATGGCTCGAAGGAACTGTCTCCTGTTTTCCTTGTCGATGGACTCCAAGCTAACTTGATAAGCATCAGTCAGTTGTGTGATGAGGACCTTGTGGTGCAGTTTACCAAGAAAGATTGTCAAGTGCTCAATCAAGATCAAGAATGCATTATGAAAGGTTTGCGCTCAAAGAATAATTGCTATCATCTTGTTCATACTTGCAATTTTGGTGCAGCTGCAGAAAAGGATCACATCACACTGTGGCATGAAAAGCTTGGACATCTCAACTTTAAAGATCTTGTCAAACTCAGCAGAACCGGGGCAGTCAAAGGTCTTCCTCAATTCAAAAAATCAAATGCAGCTCTCTGCAACGAATGTGCCAAGAATAAACAGCACAGGAGTTCACACAAACTGTCGGAACTCCCTGGATCAACCAAGTGTCTTGACCTACTGCACATGGATCTTATTGGTCCAATGGAAGTTGAAAGTTTGGGAGGTAAAAAATATATTTTTGTATGTATTGATGATTACTCCAGGTACACTTGGATAGATTTTCTCAGGGAAAAAGGCGACACATTCAAAGCTTTCGAGAAGCTGTGCAATCGACTCATGACCGAAAAAGACACCAAGGTGAATCGTATTCGAAGTGATCATGGACGAGAATTCGAAAATCAATTCTTTGAGGAATACTGTGCAACACATGGAATTAAGCATGAATATTCGGCACCAAAACACCTCAACAAAACGGAGTAGTCGAAAGAAGAAATCGAACCCTACAAGAAATGTCTAGGGTGATGCTCAACTCAAAGAAAGTGGCTGAATTTCTTTGGGCCGAAGCCGTGAACACAGCATGCTACACCATAAACCGAGTCTACTTAAGGCCAAACTCTCTTATGACTCC
This sequence comes from Hygrophila difformis, assembly GCA_030278955.1. Classification (NCBI taxonomy): domain Eukaryota; kingdom Viridiplantae; phylum Streptophyta; class Magnoliopsida; order Lamiales; family Acanthaceae; genus Hygrophila; species Hygrophila difformis. The sequence continues at coordinate 5,404 of JAOANR010000071.1, read as the reverse complement.
ATATGAGATTTGGAATGGTAAAAAGACCTCAATTACTTATTTCCATATTTTTGGTAGCAAGTGTTTTGTTCTAAATGACATGGAACATGTTGGGAAGTTTCAAGAAAAAAGTAATGAAGGAATATTTGTGGGATACTCTACCACAAGTCGTGCATACAGAGTATATCTTCCTAAGACAAGGAAAGTACTGGAGTCCACAAATGTGACCATAGAAGATGTGACCAGCAAAGAGGATGTTCCACCTCATGATGATGAAACTCCTAGTGGTCAGGATGATCAAAATAATGCAGCTCCACCGTCTGATGACCAGGGCACCAAAAGAGTCCATACGCCGATCATGGACACCTTGTCACGAGAAGCAGAACCTCAAAAGGATCTAAATGGACGCATTCACAAGCATCATGACCCTGAAGACATTATTGGTGATGTAAATGAAAGGAGAAAGACTTGAGGGAAAAAGATTGACTTTAAAGAGCTAGCGGGCTTGCACTGCTATACTTCAAAGATCGAACCCTCCAGAATTGAAGAAGCTCTTCAAGATGAACACTGGATAAATGCCATGCAGGATGAACTACTCCAGTTTGAAAGAAATGAAGTCTGGACCCTAGTTGAAAGACCTCAAGACAAGAACATAATCGGAACCAAGTGGATCTTCCGCAACAAAAGTGATGAAAAAGGGAATATTACAAGGAACAAAGCTCGGTTAGTTGCTCAGGGTTACACCCAGGTCGAAGGTGTCGACTTCAGTGAAACATTTGCGCCTGTAGCAAGACTTGAAGCAGTCCGACTCTTACTGTCCATCGCATGCTCGCTAGGATTCAAACTTTATCAAATGGATGTCCAAAAGTGCCTTCCTAAATGGTTGGCTGAATGAGGAAGTGTACGTAGAACAGCCTAAAGGGTTTGAAGACCCCCATCATCCTCAACATGTCTACAAGCTCAATAAGACACTCTATGGGTTGAAACAAGCTCCTAGGGCTTGGTACGAAAGGCTCTCCAAGTACCTGCTTGAACATGGATGCGAAAGAGGAAGCTTGGACAAGACTCTCTTTATCAAAAGAGAGAACAAAGGGATCCTCATTGCTCAAGTCTACGTCGATGACATTGTCTTTGAATCAACACACCATGTGCTCAAAGACCAGTTCATCGAAATAATGGGTAAGGAGTTCGAAATGAGCATGGTAGGAGAACTAACTTATTTCCTTGGGTTGCAGGTTGCTCAGAAGAAAGATGGAATATTTCTAAGCCAAACCAAGTATGCCCGAAACATTGTTAAGAAGTTTGGCATGGAGTCCAGCAAACCAGCTCGAACGCCTATATGGACTAATGACAAACTGAGCAAAGATCCTAGTGGTCAAAGTGTTGATCAGAAACTCTATCGAAGCATCATCGGAAGCCTTCTATATCTAGCTGCAAGTAGACCAGACATAAGCTATGCAGTAGGAGTTTGTGCTCGCTACCAAGCCGACCCCAAGGAATCACACCTAAAGGCTGCCAAACGAGTGATCAAATATGTCTCAGGAACCAGTGATCTTGGTATTTGGTACTCTAAAGAGTCTAATCTTTCATTACTTGGTTATAGTGATGCAGATTGGGCAGGTGATGCGGACGACAGAAAAAGCACAACTGGAGGATGCTTCTATATAGGAACTAACCTAGTCAGTTGGTATAGCAAGAAACAAAGCTCCATATCTCTCTCAACTGCCGAAGCTGAATACATTGCCGCTGGAAGTTGTTGTGCACAACTACTATGGATGAAACAAATGATGCTGGATTATGGAATCGATCAAGAAGTTCTCACTATACTATGTGACAACATGAGTGCGATCAACATCTCCAAAAATCCTGTTCAACATGGGAGAACTAAGCACATTGAACTCAGACACCACTTCATAAGGGATCTTGTCGAAGAAGGCATAGTGTCCATACAACATGTCGGGACTACTGAGCAACATGCAGATATCTTCACTAAGGCTCTTGATCGTGAAAGATTTGAAAAATTAAGAAGGGATCTTGGCCTTTGCACTATCGCATAAAATCCCAAAGATCATGGAATAAGTTTTAATTTATGTCAGTGTCCTAAATCAAAATATTTTACTTCCTTATTTATGCAAGTTAATATATTGTAACTAATATATGCAGTAAGAATTTAGTTATGCAGGAATCAAAACGGCAACCAAATTTGAAAACTTGGAAACAAAATTTGAACATGATGTGACAAGCGCGTGAGGCGGGAACGGTTAACTCCTCCACCCGTTCAAAAACGTGATGATGATGGTTATGGGAAGTTGTGATTCTCTTGCCTTATTTCTCTAAGGGAGGCTGATGATTATTTTCACAAGATCTTATTGTGATCGAGTTCCCTTAACTTCTTTTTCTCTCAGCCTCTTATACTTCCCGAGTTTGTTTTTTTTAAAACACATTCACTCTCACTTGTTCTTGCCAAAAGTTCTCTCTTTTAGCTACAATGGTGAAGACACGAGGAAGCCAAGGTTCCAAATCACAAGACCCGACCCCCTCCTCGACTGCCGGAAGCAAAAAGGGTATCTCACCCGAGGAGTCCAGTGCCAAGGGACGTGCGAAGGCTGTACAGAAGGCGATCATGGAGCAGACCATTTCTGAAACTCCATCCATTGTTGCTGTTCCATTTCACTCCTCGTCTCCTTCCACTGTCGGAGAAAGAGGAACCTCTGGTGGTGTTCAGGATCCGCTCGACATTCGAGCCGAAGTTGCTGGTGCCATGGCCTTGAAGAAGAAAGACTCAGAGGCTCCGAAGACGAAAGGAAAAGCTGTCTCTGCCTCAAAAACCAAGGAGAAGGCTGTTGCAAAGAAGAACGCCTCCGTAAGTGAACTTGTGGAGACAGAAGTTGCCAAAGCACTCAAGCCCTTGGACTCTATTCTGGAGAATCTGCCAACCATGGGATCGAAACCAGTGAATGTACCTGCTGCGCCCCCAAAATCTGCTACCACCAAGGATGCACAGAAGGTGTCCACTACAAAGCCTAAGAAGAAAACTCCCGCGAAGAAAGCTGCCGTGGATCCAAGTGATGTGACCGACCCTGCTCCCATCACCACCACTGAAGTAACCCCTGATGAACCTCTGCTACTCCCTACCACAGCAACCCAAAATAGTCCACCACAGGCGACTGAACCAGTCACTGAACCACTGGACGAAGAGGAACTCGACTCAGACTATGTTCAAGAGGATGCAGATGAAAGCTCTGGAGATGAATCAATGATCGATATAAGTGATGATGAAAGGGACCATGCTGTGAACCTGATCACTGAAGAAATTGCCTGGACTGCCAGTCAAAAACGAAAGCATATGTTGAGACCAGAACCTGAGGAAACTGTACCTGTCAAAGAAGCAGTTCAAACCGAAATTGAACAGGAAGAAGACGAAGAAGATGAGGAAACTTCAAGCTCCGATGATGATGTAGACAAAGAATCTGGAGGAGACACGGAACATTTTCAGGAAGATGCCCCTTATCCAACTGAGGGGGAGAACCCGACTGAAGAAAAGTCCGAAGAATTGGGGTCCCAAGACACCCAAAGCGGAGATGAGGAATCCAATGAAGAATCTGAAGAGGAGGAAGGCGAATTCGAAGAAGAAGTTGATGAAGATGCTGAAGCAGATTCTGTTGAAGAAGTTGAACCACAGACTGAGCCACGTGTACCAACTCCACCTGCTAGGAGTTCTGAAACTTTTGACAATTTCCGCACACGAGTATTTTCTTAAATATACCAGGTTAAATTTATTAAAAGGAAAGAGTTATGATTCACGGGAAGGGGTTTAGGGATATATCAAGATTGTTATTCTTTTTATTACTCAAGTGTGGTGCTTTAATTTCAAATGGCGCTGTGGTCCTCTTTGTCATGAAATTGTTGACAAATCTCATGGTACAGCCGGGATAGATTGACCTTCAGCCTGTCACACTGAGGGTCCCCGGCATATGTGCCATGATACTTCTCATCAATTCTTGCCATGAGATTCCCTGCCATGAAACTTTTGACAGATTTCCACTACATGAGTATTTTCCGAAAAAAAACATAATCCTGGTTTAGGTTTTATTTAATGAAACCAATTTATGATGGCGGAGTTGTGATTAGGGATATATTTATAAGTTGTCACGTTTTTATTACTCGTGTTAAGAAACTGTGCCCCCAAAAGCGCACGGTGTCAAAAATTGCAGTAATTTATAGTAAGACCGGATCGTTCACTGGAGGATGTGCGATGGAAGCAGGGCCCACGTCGTTTTACTAGATTTTCCATTCGTATTGCTCCAATGGTTTGAAAAGTGACTAATAACTACTGGCATGAATTTAAACTAGGTTATAAAAGCGTTTAAATTACTCTACAAAGCGAATAAATCTATCCTAGAAAGCGGGTAAAGTTATTCTAAAACTGCGATAAACATTATCTATGAAAGCAGGGAAAATTTACATTGTGCTAGCCGTGAAGCTGAATCGCAATGTAGACAGAAGGGACAGGAAGAAAAGAATAAAAATTGGACAAGATTTAGATATAGCAGTGTTAAACTTCCATTTTTATATACAGATCTTTGTTTGGGATAATTCTATCAGACAGCTAATTCTCATGCTCTCAATAATGCTTTCCCTTTAACAGACAGGTACTTACAATATGAGTTTACATGTTCTTAAGACCACAGATTCTAAGATACCACAGATTCGTAACTGCCCTGGCCTGGGTGTGTTACTTCATCTGTGGTGGAAAAGCAACACCCGACATATCATTTAATGAAATGCCAAGTACTACTATCATTCTCCCATGTCACACCCAAAGATTTTAATTAAGCCCTAAACTATCCCTTAACTGTCAATCCTAGTAGCAGTTACGCAACTCTCAGTACAACCGAGTGACCTCTAATGAAAGCGATTAAAAGAAAACAGTAAAAGAAAGCATTTAAAACCTATCACTCGGAGGTTTTGAAGGTCTGACCCTGGTAGTAAAAGACAGCACCCAGTCAAGATGACTGGGTATGGATCAAGAATTCCCGGCTCTTGGTGAAATGCTCGCAGTGTTCACTTCCTTCCGGGTGGTTATGAGATACAAACTAATGAAACAAACTAATAAATTAGTTTGTTCCGGATGCACTCACTCAGGACTCAAAAATAGGCTTTGGCAGAAGAGGATAGCAGTTGAAAGAAAACTCACCCTATCTTAGAAAATAACCAAGGCCTGGATAATGTTCCTCTAAGATTATTTACTACACTGTATTTGAGTCCAAGTGGACCCCATCTCGGTGCAATATTTAATCTTAGATTTCCATCAAACAACAATTTTGGAAATAATGGATTTGAAAATCATTCCCTAAACAGGTACTAGACTCTCAGTTAAAACACAGACCCTTTCAGTCTAGGTGAGACCTAATCGCTGACTCTG
>JAOANR010000070.1:0-19792 GCA_030278955.1 Hygrophila difformis | reverse complement strand
TATGACATGGGCAATGCACGCGCACAGGAACATAGATATGCAATTTCGCAGCAACATATAAAACTATGTAGCACTTTACCTCTTAATTCTCCTAAGAGGAACGACATACCTTAAGCCCTTCAGACCAGCTTTCTGCAGTTCAGGATCAGCGTCTTGCACCATCTGCACGTACAATTCCAACTGCTGCTTCAATGCCATGTCCTCCTCCGACTAAAATAAAATAAAATAAAATATTATCTAACTTCATTTTTCATGGAGTTCACCTCAAATTACAAGTAACGACCCAAAATTAGGCAATAAAATACTTTGAAGCCAAATCAAGTAATTCTAATGAACATTACAAAAACGTACGAGATCATCATCCATTTTCCCTTCCTTTTTGCGAATTTTCAAAGCTCTGGTTCACATCTGATTCCTGATTGCTCCGGGATTGGAGTTGCCACCACTATTGAGTTCCGAGAAAAAGAAACAAAGAAAGCGAATTCCTAGAAAAACGTAGAGGTTGAATTCATCGTTGACCTACACAATCGAAGAAAAATAGGAGACTTAGGGTTGTGAGGGAGGACCGGAGGAGGAATGAGAAATTCATGATGCAGCCATGAAACTGGAAGACTCTAGAGAACAAAAAGTGACGGCCGCTTTTATAGTGTGACCAAACAAACAATGGCGGTTACTTTTTGAATGGAAAAAAAAAAGATAAATACGTCCTTTTTCTTTTCAAAAAATTCAAATCAGTCATTTTTCTATTTTATTACCAAAACAGTCCTCTACAAATGCTAATTATGTTCAAATCAGTCCTTTTTTCACTAATTATATTCTAATTGCTGACGTGGCAATGGTTTTAATTTAAACCTGACACGTGTGCATAATATTAGTCCTTTTTCTTTTATCTTTTGCTAATTCAGTCCTAAACTTTTATTTTGTTCTATTTAGTCCTCTACCCCAATCACTCATTTTTATATTAATTGGCCTCAAACCTTTCAAATTATTTCATTTTAGGCCCAGAACCTTAAATTTTTTATTATTACTAATCCATTTATCAAATAAATGCACAACATACTTCCATAAATAAAATTAAACACCAAACCTCATATATTGGGTTCGACTGCTTTGTTATCGGGTCTTTCAAGTACCGGAATTTTACGGACTCTCTCTAATAACCACTCGACCGCAACCGATTGTTCATTGGTTTTGGTTTCCTTCAGTAACAATCAACAGAATCTTACTTTGCGTCCTACCTTAGGATGTAGCAATATTTGAGTAAATGATTTAACTTGAATTTTTGGAAGGTTATGGATACAGGAAGCCTTGGTTTTATTGAAAAATATTAATATTATTAAAAATATTAAAAAAATAGCCTGAATTTTATTGTCCACAAAGTATGATTGTGCTGATTGTTGCTGAAGGAAACCAGAACCAATGAACCATCATTACGGTCGGGTGGTTAGAGAGAGTCCGTAAAATTCGGAACTTCGAAGACCCGGTAACAAGGCGGTCAAACCCAATGTATGAGGTTTGGTATTTAATTTTATTTACGGAAGTATGTTGGGCATTTATTTGATAAATGTATTAGTAATAATAAAAAAATTAAGGTTCTGGGCCTAAAATGAAATAATTTGAAAGGTTTGAGGCCAATTAATATGAAAATGAGTGATTGGGTAGAGGACTAAATAGAACAAAAATAAAGTTTAGGACTGAATTGGCAAAAGATAAAAGAAAAAGGACTAATATTATGCACACGTGTCAGGTTTAAATTAAAACCCTTGCCACGTCAGCAATTAGAATATAATTAGTGAAAAAAGGACTGATTTGAACATAATTAGCATTTGTAGAGGACTGTTTTGGTAATAAAATAGAAAAAGGACTGATTTGAATTTTTTGAAAAGAAAAAGGACCTATTTATCCTTTTTTCCCTTTTTGAATCTCGGGAAAAAATTGGGAGGGATGGGTCATGGGCCGGACCTGATGACATTTATGCGCCGAACTGTACTACTCTTTGGGCTGGACGTGTTATCCAAATCCAAATATCAATAGCATTAGAGTTAAACAACCAAGGGAAAACCAAAGCCCAGAACCTATGTAAAAAACTTATGCATAGTCAAAGCCCTGTCTTTTAAAAGTTTAGAGTTTAGGACCTATGGGTTAGCAAACTTAAACTAAAAACTAAACAACCTACAAAAGTAGGTAATTCTAGTTTTGATGTACTTAGTAAGCATAAACAAAAACCTTTGTAAGCATAAACAAAACACTTGGTAAAACTTATTAGCAAGAGTAGGTAAGTCTAGTTTGATGAACTTGGTAAGAATAAAAATAAAACTTGGTAAGCCTCATTTTCAAATCATTGGTAAGCCAAAAACCAAAAAAAAAATAAAAAATTGAATTCTTTATGTAAGTATAACTTTGAAACCCTTGGTAAATACTTCCTCCGTTCCTTATTAAATGCACATTTGAGATTTTGTTACTGTTTATTGAGTAACTTTGATTCGACTTTTTAATACAATTATATAAGATAAAATATAGTCAAGTGGGATCTTGTTGGATTCGTCTTATCGCATAGATTTAGAATATCAAATTTTCGTAAATTTTACATGTATACAATTTGAGTTATGAATGATTAAAAACGTGTATTGGATTGCGTGAAATGTGGGTCCGTAGCATTTAAAAATGAACGGAGGAAGTATATACTAAAAAATTGGTAAGTCTATTGCTGAAAACATTGGTAAGCCAAATTCCCAAAAAATTGGCATGTGTAATATTAAATCCTTTGGTAAGTGAAATACCAAAAGTAGATAAGTTTTATATGATATAAGTGGTAAGCACAAACATAAAACTTGGTAAGCCTAATACTTAAACACTTGGTAAGCGAAAAACCAAAAAAAAAAAAAAAATTGGCATTGGAAGTATATGCTGACTTGGTAAAGCATATACTAACAAACTTGGTAAAGCACATACAAATGAAATTTGTAACGCACATAATACTGAAATTGGTAAATCACATAAGCGAACCTGGTAAGTGTATTTGTTCAAGGGTTTGGGCTTCTGTAACACCCCAAAAAAATAAATTCAAATTGTTTTGAACTAAGTAATGGCTTGATCCTTCACGGGGTACGTAGACAACTTAGAAATTTTAATTCTAAGCACAGTCATACAAAATCATACCAAACCATAATAATAATGATGGATCATAATAATCTAAGTTTTATCTAACACCCAACTTCGAGGACGAAATTGATTCTTAAGGAGGGTAGACTGTAATACCCGGGAAATTCGATGAAATTCGAGAACGAAAGAATTTAAAATCCGAGAACCCGTGGAGTTGAGAACCCATGAAGCAAATATGTTAACATCTCATATTACGTTCATTGCGAGAAACATTCATGTGCTCGTTGGTAAGCTCCCAATACTGTTTTGGAAGATCGTAATCCTCATCCAATCGTATGTTAATATATTTGTCATGACTTGAAATATGTTTAAGGGGATCATGCTAAATCAATTGATATTTCGGACTCATTCTTTAATCCCCGTATATTATTACAAGTTTCATTAAACTCGTTCGTTAGTCCCCATCTATTGTATGGTGAATTAATTGGAAGATCATAATCCCTATATATTGAAGTAATCTTGCATGGGTTTATTAATTACTGCTATACACGACGGCAAAATTGAATATTCTTTAACATAGTAAGTAAAGTGCATGAAACTAGTAAACATGAACATGTAATATGGTAAATAATGTCCACAAATCTAGTAACGCATAAGAAATGATTTGGTAAAGACTAAAATAAAAAAAGGTATGTGAGTGGATGATGGTTCAATGCAAGGTAGTACATTGCCGTCCTTTAACCGTCCACACTCAAGTTTCAAATAGCAATGTAAGTGATTGACCTCCTACATGGTAAATATTATGCATATATATGGTAATCAATTATGCAATGTGATTTAATATGTATATTATATTATCTTCAATGTTATATATAATATAGTATAAAACAATTACGTGTATATATATATATATATTTTTTTTGTTATTTGACTTACCAAATGATTCAATATTACAAATGCCAAATTTTTTATAGTTACAAGCTAAGGGTTTCAGAATTAGACTTACTAAGTTTTATTTTAATGCTTACCAATTTCATCAAACTAAACTTACTTACTTTTGCTAATAGGCTTACCAAGTTATGCAGTATTACACATGCCAAATTTTTTTTTTTTTTGACTTGCCAAGTGTTTAAGTATTATTTTTACCAAGTTTTGTGTTTACGCTTACCAAGTTTGTTGTTCTGCTTACCAAGTTCTTCAAAACTAGAATTAGCTACTTTTGTTATTTGACTTACCAAATGATTCAATATTATAAATGCCAAATTTTTTATAGTTAGCAAGGGTTTCGGAATTAGGCTTACTAAGTTTTATTTTAATGCTTACCACGTTCATCAAACTAGACTTACCTACTAATAGGCACTCTAGCCAAATTACCAAGTTTTGTGTGAATGGTTTACCAATTGATCCCAAAGTCTAAATACCAGGTTTCGTGTACCGGACTATTTACCAAGTCTAGTGTAGTGGGTTTACCAATGGAAACTATAGCCTATTTACCAAGTTTTGTGTATACGGTTTACCAAGTCACTGTAGCGAAGTTAACAGGTTATGTGTAAAGGGTTTACCAAGTCACTATAGCGAAGTTACCAGGTTATGTGTAAAGGATTTACCAAGTCACTATAGCGAATTTACCAGGTTATGTGTAAAGGGTTTACCAAGTCACTATGGTTTAGAATTTTTGAATCAAGAGTATTAGAAGTTAATTGGATTAGTGAGTTTGGGTAGGTCTTTTTTAATGAGTCAAAGATAAAATGGGGTGTAAACTATAAGAAAGTTTGACGTGGGCCTAAAAAATTACAAACATTTTTCACTAGGAACTGGGCTCTAATTTTCCGAACAACCAAAGATTATGGGGCTGCCGGCAGTCGGCACTCGTCAGCTGCATTTAATTTTGCAGCAAGTGTAGTGGGTGTGAAGAATTGAAGATGGGATATATGAACAGAATCGGAACTCAACTTGCGGTGCGGCTGTCCAACATGGAACCAACACTTGGGTGCCATTGCCAATTCGCAACTTTTCCAAATCTAATCCGTTCACGCCCCATGTTGATTTCGGAATTTTTTAAAAAAAAATGTAAAAAATGAAAAAGAAAATCGCGTCGGTTTAGAACCAAACTAATTGGTACTCCCTCCGTCCTATTAAAAGTGGCCACTATTCCTTTTTGGGGTGTCCCATTAAAAGTGGCCACTTTCCCTTTTAAGTAAATTAGATTAACATAAACATGATTAAAAACCCCACAATAATGACAATTGTACTTTCTGCACAAAGTCCCTATATATATTTAACCATTAATATCTCAAAATGGGTATAAATAAAAATTATATAAAATATATATTCTAAAACTATACGATTAGACGATTCCAACAAGATCACACTTGACTATTTTTGTCTTTCTACATCATTACGATAACATTAAGTCAAAGTTAAATAATAAATATGGTTAAAAGTCAAATGTAACCATTATAAATTAGATGGATGAATTAATCAAATTTACTCACACCACTTTAACTACTAAATCCCATTACCTAAAATCCCGTGCCCAAAAGAAAGGAGCCACTTATATTGGGACGGATGGAGTATTTTTTTAGAGCGAAGCCAGTAAACAAACTAATTATTAAAAGCTTGGCTTCAATATATATAATAAATAATGAAATATAATCAGGGAAGGGGTAAGAAAAGGTCAAAGTCATGGTAAGATCAACGGAATTGTTTGAGAATCATTTTCTAAATACTGAGAGAACAAAAGGGAAAACCAAAATGTTCTTGGTTGACTTGAGAAGAAACAACAGAGGAGAGGCCAAAGAATGGCATGCGAATTGAAGAAAGACTGCCAATGGAATTTGGAGTCAGGTTTAATGACCCGGATGAGTTGGGTTTTATTTTTTGAGCTAAAGAGTGCTACGTGGACCTCAAATGGATTAAAAATGCCATGTCAGCTGCTTTAATTGGATTAGTTAAAAAAATGATGGATTTAGAAATAATTAACAAAGTAGAGGACTATATGAGGTCAAAAATTAATAAAGGATCGATCTGGACAAAATGAAAAGAAAAAGGACCTTCCAGCCTATTTTTCCAACCAAACAATGGCGGTTATGTTTGAATCTAGGGAAAATTTGAGAGGGATGGGTCGTGGTGGGCCGGACCTGATGACATTTAAGATTAAAAGGGCCAAACGGTACGCTTTGGGCTGGACGTGTTATCCAAATCCAAATACCAATGGCATTAGAAAGTAGAAACAACCAAAGATTGTGCGGCTGTCGGCAGCCGGCACTCTAGTGGACGGGAAGAGCTGAAGATGGGATATGAACAGAATCGGGAAGTCAACTTGCGGTGTGGCCGTTCAAAATGGAAGTGATGGAACCAACACTTTGGGCCGGGTACTAATTTGCAACTTTTTCAAATCTAATCCATTTAAGAGTCTGTTTGTTTTGACTTATTTTTTCTCCTTTTAATTTTTGTTTCATTCAAAAGTTCTTTTGAATTTTTTTAACTCTTGTTTTGACTTTTTTTAAAAGAAAAAGAGAAACAAAAGTTAAAATTCAATTTTTTTTTCAAAGTAGGTATAGGGGATGTTTTTTTTAAAAGGATAAGTCATTTTGCAATAAAAATGCAAAAATATCCCCATTTAAAAAGAAAATAAAATATATTGTAAATATCATTACAATGTTTATGTCTATTTTAGTAATTTTAATATGTCAAAAGTCCTTCTACGTACAATTAATCCTAAATATGTTTATGTTGAAAAACAACTTTAATAATATCAATCCAAACAATTATTTGAGCTGCTTTTGCTTTTGAATTCTCTTTCTATCTTCTTCTTCTTTTACTATTGACTTCACATTTTTTCATAAGTCAAAAGAAACAGGCCCTAAGTCATAGGCACCATTTTGTTTTCGGGAATTAAAAAAAAAATTGAAAAGAAAATCGCGTCAGTTTAGAACCAAATTACTAATGTAAGCTTGGCTTCAATATAATAAATAATGACAAGTAAATTAGGAGTTACTCTCCCTCGCTCTCTGGAAAATTTATTGGCGTCAAGATTCTTCTTCATCTCCCTAACCGCCCCTTCTGATGGCTGAGGACGGCTCCCCCGATCACGGCGGGGTTCCGCCTGATCCGCCTGATTCCCGCTCCAATAAGAGACAGCGTTCCTTGTACAGCGACGTTGCTCGGCGGGCGGCCGGCTTCGTTCACGTTCCAATGGATGAATATTTAGATGACCAAGATAGTGATCCAACCGACATCGTCGTTACTCGGGAAGGCGGAATTCCCCGGATCTCTCTATCCCCCAGTTTCAAAGCGTCTCTCCTCCGGCCTTGGGTTAATGCCGTCGTCCTTAAGGTGGTAGGTAGACAGGTTTCATACAATGTTCTCAAGAATAGGCTCGATCATATCTGGCCATCGGCTCCCTCTTCTTCATTGATTGATCTTGGAAACGACTATTATATTATGCGTTTTAAAACTGAGGATGAAGCAATCCACGCTATTACGGGCGGCCCATGGATGATTTCAGGTCATTTTCTCCACGTTCAACGTTGGGAGGAAAAGTTCAATCCAAGAACGAATGTCATAAACTCGATTGTGGTTTGGGTCCGTCTTCCTTTTCTACCGATCTTTCTTTACAATCGGCGAATCCTTTCCCAGGCTGGTTCTGAAATTGGACAGGTGATTAGTGTTGATTTCAACACCGATAAAACCTCCCGAGCGCAATATGCGAGACTGGCTATCCGTGTTGACATCAATCAACCTTTAACCCCACAACTCATAGTGGAGGATTGCATCCTCAATGTGGAGTATGAAAATGTTAAGGCTGTTTGTTTTAAATGCGGGAAATACGGCCATTCTCAAGATCATTGCCAACCTTCCAAAGAAGATATCCCTTCCCGTGAGCATCCTAATCCGGCTGCATGCACACCTGATGGCCATTCTCCTACACCATCTTTTGGCCCATGGATGCTTGCTAAAAACAGGAGGTCCAGAAACCCTAATGCTAATCGCAATCCCCGGGCTGCCTTTCCTGTTGCCCGAAACCGTTTTTCATCGCTTCTTGAGGATCAGGAGGAATCTCCAGATCATGCCATTGACCCTGCCAGCCCTAGAGATTTAATGCATGAGGACGTCAGTCCCTCTATTCGGCACCCGCCTAGCCCTAGATCCAGAGCTCACAGAAGATCTCCCTCCAATGGCGCTGTCTATCCTCGAGTGCCACCATCTCCCTCTCTTGCCACTCCTAGTCCTAGATCCCCGGACACATCCATTCGCAGAGCTCCTATCCCCGCTCGTCCTTCCACTCAAGCTGCTCCCAATGCCCTCGACCCTCCAACGCTTGGTGTCGTGCAACCTTCCGGGGCCCGTGTTTTTGCAGTGCGCACGTCTCTGCCGCCTTCTCACCACAAAGTAGTGTCCGTAGTGGATCCTTCTTTGTCGAGAAACATAAAAGCCAATTCCAAAAGTTGGCAAGGAAGACCCCCTGACCAGATTAATGTCAATCTGGATCCGATGGACCTGGAAGGTGATCTTCCCTCCTCTGCCTCACTCCGTGCATCAAGCCTTCCTGCTTGAGTTTAGCTTTGTCTCATTTGTCTCTCTATCTTCACCATATCTATGAGGATGTGGATGTTGTTGGTGATTGTGAACCCATTTTCACCAGGTTTAGGGATATCAAGCAATGGCTTTTGGTCCTATAGTTTTCCTTTGTCCTGGAGTAGTATAGTATTTTCATTTTTTGGTGTTTAGCACCTTACGGATTGTATTGCCAATGCGTTTTTGCACATGTCTTGATTGGCTTGTATAATTTGAGGCAAGTCCTCTATAATAGGCTTCGGCCCTCCCTTTCTCCGAAAAAAAAAATAATGACAAGTAAATTTAATACACACATGCATTACTTGCACTTAATTTGGTGGACTTGTATATATGCTTAATAATGCTGTATAAATGTATATATGTATGCATAACTCATTTCTGATGTCACAATAAACCCAACATGGAAACTTGCAACAACAATTCTGTTATTCCGACGATCCACAGCGTACGATTTATGATATATATGTTGAACCAAATCCGTGACAGGCCTTAACACATACTACTATTATAATAATACATAAAGAAAAACATGATTCCCATTGAAAACCAATAAGCTGACGAGATCAACACAAACATATATCGTCCATAAAGGCATAACCTCTCAAGGATCGGAGGTTAGCTTATTAGAGACGGCACATACATAAAAGGCATAATAAAGGTAGGGCACCACAGATATGATGATTCCACAGCATGCATTCGGTATGTATGATTCAGATTTAATTTCATGTTCATGATTCATCAGCAATTACTAAAATAGCAAAAGCAAGCAAATCCGAAGCCCCTCTGGTGGCAGGCTCCATGCAGAGCCCTCTCCCAAGTCCTGCACTGCCTGTCACAGTTTGCACTGTTCGCACATATCCCAGACCATGTCTGGCTCATCCTCTGGCAAAGCACACCTTCTGCCGCCCGCATTTCTGATGCATCAAGGATATTCATTCAATCGAGAACTAGGGTCAGATCGGATTTTAGTACTAGTACATATAAAACACTTACTATAATTGGAGATATATGAAGATACTAGATATATATGTCCCCGGCTTGGGGAGCTTATTCAAGTTATCTACAGCTTTAATAAGATGGATGAAGTTGTAGTAGAGAAAGAAAAAAAACAAAAACATGAAATAAAACATGGTACATACCGTGTGATGCGATGAGGAGAAAGCAGAAGAAGAAGAGAGCAGAAAGAATGCTGGAGGTGAAGTGAGATTTGGCCATAAATTAAATATAGTTGCTTGAGAAGTAGTGTGATTGTATTGGTAATTGGTATAGTATATTCACTTGATGAAAATTGGGTTAATCAGAGGTTGTATTTATAGGACAGGATCCACATCCACTTGCGATCTCACTCACTGGGATAAAGCCAACATGGTTGAGGTCGACTTCCACCCAAAAACCTAAAGGAAATAGAAAAAAATTAAAGAAAAAGGATATTATACTATATTCTACGTGTATGTTCATTTATATGTGGTGCTATGCATTGAATATGGGGTATTGAAAAGCTCTGTAATGTATGGATATGAGACGAATCTATCCCCCTATCATAAATGTTTTCAAGTACTACTTAGTTGACTCTAAGGAAGGATCGATAGGTGTTAATGACAGATGTTAATGGAGTAGCGAGGACAGCTAGGAATTTGTAGCTAATGGATCCAAATACAAGGCGGGTCCATGCATATATATATATACTAGGACTCTGTCTGGCAGCGTGCCGCGCACCTGCTGAGGAAAAAAACCTTATAGAAAACTGTAATACAACACTAAAATTTGAAATGAAATCACAAGAAAGATAAATTTAATTACAAAATCAGGTAATAAATTCAACTTGTGACCTAAGATATCTCAAGAAAATTCAAGTAAGTTCGGATCTGTAGTAGTAATTTATATGTGACATGTTTTCAACTAGATCAAATGAATCAGAATTGATACATCAATCTATCAGAGCATAACCAAAACGATTACCAAAGTAATACATGCAACTCCGCTATATATATTGCAATCAATCCCAACAAAAAGTAATTACTGAAGTAAGACATTGTTTACAGACACTAGGAATAAGGAATATGTAGATTGCCTATAATTTCGTCGTTTGTATCTGGCGTCTTATAACGAGTTGCCTTCTAGCAAAATACTAATAAAATAATATTACATCTTTCTTAGCAACTACTCCAATGTTTAGATGTCAAAATTAGGATCCAAACAAGAAGAAACTTGCAAGAATCGAAAAAATAAAATAAAGACTAATAGACTAATAGATAGGAATCAATCTCTCTATAATTTTAATTAGCTGGAATTGAGTCATGCCATCAACATTCAGCACCTGCAGACAACACAAGCTTGGCTACTACAAAAAATAGAACAAATTAATTCCTATATTAATGATCTCCAAGTTCGTAATAAAACCACAAAAAAGCAACAGTATTTCAAGCACCTCCCCAACAAAGAATAGATGCGTATGGATCGTGCGTGCTCTGCATTGTGTTCAAGAACGGTTGGAAGGAGAATAGTCCTAAAATGTGTATATTAGTTCTTTGGAATTTGGTGCAGAGGAATGAAATATATATCTAATATATATAAATGTGAAACCGTATATTGCTACAGTTGTGCACAGTTGTTTCCTTGTCTACAGTAAATTTCAAAACGACGACGTCTGGTTCCCATTCTTGTTTCTTCCTCACTTTCTCCTCATTTTGTTCCGTTGTCTGCCTTCTCCAGCCCTAGCCTAGCCGTAACTGTGCGAAGCCAAGCTCGTCGGCCATCCCGTAATTGTAACAAGCTCTCCGGCCATCCGGTAATTGTAACAAGCTCTCTGGCCATTTCTCGTTGCTCCTATCTCCGTCGCACCCTCACCGTGGTACCGTAACCGAAGCATCTCGTCCGAGCCACCACGACGTTGCGCCTCCGTCCCCGCCACCATCCTTCCGCTTTTTGTCCGTTTCTGTTTCTGGTGGATGTTTTTGATCTAATTCCATTGAAAGCTCTTCGTCTTCTACCTCATGTGGTTCTTATCCTCAACCAGCCCTCGACTTCGACTGGAATCGCGGCCGTTTTTCAACTTTTTCGTGGGGTTTCTATTTGCTACGGCCGTGAACTCCGACAAAAGGGGTATTGTGATTAGATTTGACGCTCGAACCTACAAGACCTTGCTACGCTTCCGCGAAACGCTGCCGCCTGCTCTTGCCTGTTTGGCGGCCTATCTTTCCACCCTTAACGTTGCCGACTGCAAAGGACAACACCACCACAGCTGCCCCTCCGTCCGCCTTAGCTTCCACCAATGCAAACCCTCTCCGTCGCAAGATCCTCCCATCCCATTGCAGGCGTTCATTTCGGTTAAGAGTATGCCTTTCTCAAATTTAACTCATTTTTTGTGTAAGCCTTTCTCAAATTTCATATACATTAAATCTGAGTTGTTTGGCTGTGTCGGCAAATCCTTCTTCAGTTTAGGCTAAGCAATGTTCATAGATATGCTAAACAATTGTAGCGGGGTTGGGTTTTCTGATGTTGCAATTGTGTTCCCAAGTTTGCCTAAAGCCCCTTCCTGTCTGTCTAATTCCTTTTCAGACTTCCCCGTAGTACGGTACCTATTTTGTGTTTTCTCTGCCGATTTTGTGTTTTCTCTGGTCTGTGTGGCCGATGGATAATGATTAGTTACAGTCGAAAAGGAAAAAAAAAAAGAAACCGATCGTACTCATAAAATGAGGATTTCTGTAGGTATTTTAGAGGAATCGGGCTCAATGCTAGAGGATTAGTTATGGGGGCCGGCTGCTTAATGTTTGTGAAATGCCTGACCTTGTGTTGTTAAATCCAAAGTAATTATTTCTTTGTCGTGTTCCTGTTTGTGTCTTACACACTTCAATTTGTTGCATATTTGTTGAAACTTGAGACATTTTTTTAATTGAATTCTACTTACAATTATTGTTTTCTATTATGCTTGCTGAAATGTTCGTTCTGAAATCCAATTGGGCTTTAGTTTTTGTTGATGTAGGCTCATATGGTATTGGATGTGCCCTTTCATACTTTAGGAGTTAATTCTGTATCATCAGGTAAGTTCAAGTGAGATAAAATTGCTGCACTACTTTGAGTTTTCTTGGGCTAATAATGACTTGTTTATTTTTATCAAAAAAATAGTTTTCTTTTGGCTTTACATTATTTAGAAGTTTGGTGGCTTAATAGAAAATCTGATATGACACAGATTTCATTAGTATTTTAAATAGCCACTACACTTGCCTTACTAGAGTATACTATAATACTGATCTTAATATTTTTTCCGTGTTAATCGACGAGGACTTCCTCAGGGTCCTTTGCAAAGGCTAGTGAGCTGGAAGGAAGAATTGGTATTGAAGGTTAGCATCTTAATGATTAATTATGATTCTTAAAGATGTTTGAGAGGAACCAATTTAACTAGCAAGAGTAGCAAAGAATAGAGGCCTTTTTGAATTTAGTATTATTTTGACTACTGTTGCTTTTGAAGTAGTGTTCGTACCTATATAAACAATTATATTTGCCCAGCATCAGCATCACTATTACCTAGGATTACTATTTTATTCAACTCCTTTTTTTTATATTAATAAATTTGGTTGGATGCTTGCATAATGCCATGCAAGATGCAAACATTTGTTAAATCTCGTGGAGAATGTAAGTAAAATGAATGCAGATCAAGAAGTTTTTTGGGTTCTTGATTTTTAGAGTAGGGACTAACTTTTCCGATCCCATATCTCGCAATTTCTTGCTGCCGGCCACCATCCGACACCGCTTGCCACAATCTGTTTTCTTGATCTGGAATTTTCTAGATATCATGTATCGGCGAAGGAACTGTATTGCACAGAATGACCACTGATTTGGTTCCGTGAAATGTTGATTTTCGTATATGCAGAATACATAAATATTTATGAGGATAACTGAAACATCTCCCAACTTTTGTTGAAACATAATTTTTCTTGTGTTTCAGGGAACATTAAATGACTCTTATCTGGCTGATCTTGATGAGCTGTCCGACAATGAAGATGAACTTCTGGTTAGTAAGCTTTCGTTTACAAGTTCCATTTTGATGTTCTCTACATTGCTTCTGGTCTTCAGCTGAAAGTTTATATCTTTATGATGCGGAGAATGACAATGCCGAGCACATGGAAGAAGATATCGATGGTGACCTGGCTGATATTGAATCACTTAAATATGATGACCTGGATAGTGTGTCCAACTGCAAAGCACACAACGCTACAT
Organism: Hygrophila difformis; assembly: GCA_030278955.1. Classification (NCBI taxonomy): domain Eukaryota; kingdom Viridiplantae; phylum Streptophyta; class Magnoliopsida; order Lamiales; family Acanthaceae; genus Hygrophila; species Hygrophila difformis. The sequence goes on along the minus strand of JAOANR010000070.1, from coordinate 5,893 downwards.
AGATATAATGCAGGTCAGTTTTAATTTCTAGAGTATGAGTTATCCGCATCTCTTGAGTGAATTTAATGTTTTATTTTTGTGTTGTTTGGCAACTTTAGGTTCTTCCACTAAATCCTTGTTTGATTAATCGACTTATCATGAAATCTTAATGGATTAAGTTCTTATTCATTAAGTGATACAACAAATTCACTAACTTGATTAATTATTTTTGATGTTATGGATATATTAAAAAAAAGTGATTTTATTGTTACTTAATACCATTAAATGAGAAATTATTTATAATAATGAGAAATTATTTAATTATATTTTTAGTATCTTTCTATAATTTGTCATTATTATTATTGTTTTAGTTTTATAGTTTAATGATTGAGACTCAGTCACTTAATTATTAAAACTTCAGATTCCACTATGTTCATGACTTGTTGGTTGCATGACCCGCCTCATTATTTGAAATGTAATACTTTGATGTTTTGCTTGCAGAAAGTGGAAGATGCACTGGAAAAGGGGTCTGAGAATGCTTCTCATGGAATTGTTTAAGAAGTTGATCCTGAATTCGAATTGATAGTGGGTTCTAATGCATTATCAGTTGATGTTGAAAATGAAATAGTGATCATTCATAATTTCATCAGGGACAAGTACCGTTTAAAGTTTCCAGAGCTTGAATCTCTGGTTCATCACCCCATAGATTTGTTAAAAGGTTAGGAAATGAAGTGGATTTGACACTTGTTGATTTACAAGGCCTTTTACCCTCTGCCATTATTATGGTTGTTTCCGTTACTGCATCTACTACCAGTGGCAAGCGTCTTCCGGAGGATGTATTGCAGAAGACCATTGATGCATGTGATCGGGCTCTGGCTCTAGATTCAGCGAAGAAGAAGGTTCCTGATTTTCTAGAGAGTCGAATGGGATACATTGCTCCAAATCTTTCTGCTATAGTTGGAAGTGCTGTGGGTGCGAAACTTATGGGGACAGCTGGTGGTCTGTCAGCACTGGCAAAGATGCCTGCACATTATTCAGCTTCTTGGTGCAAAAAAGAAAAACGTAGCTGGGTTTTCCACAACAACTTCTCAATTTCGTGTTGGTTATCTTGAACTAACAAAGATATTCCAGAGCACCGCTCCTTCCTTAAGGATGTGCGCCTGCCGACTTCTGGCAGCAAAATCTACTCTTGCATCACGTGTAGATTCTACTAGGGGAGATCCAACTGGAAATGCTGGGAGAACTTTTCGCGCAGAGATTCACAAGAAGATTGAGAAATGGCAAGAACCTCCTCCTGCTAAGCAGCCTAAACCTCTTCCAGTTCCAGATTCAGAGCCCAAAAAGAGGAGGGGTGGTCGCAGGTTACCAAAAATGAAAGAAAGGTAATTTTGAGTCTGCATAGCCTATTTTTAAATTAAGAAAGAAAGCACTAATTTGGTCATTATCGTCTATCAGATATGCTATCACAGACATGCGAAAGCTGGCAAATAGGATGCAGTTCGGCATACCAGAAGAAATCTCATTAGATGTTCCAATACGTCAATTCAACTGCTGATCTAATAATGTAGAAGCACTGATTAGTTTATCAACGACCGGTTCTGACCTGCTTGCTTGACTTGATCTGAATCCTGACATTATCACTTCTCCAGTTAGGTTACATAATGTAGTACATTCTTTCCGTTTTGGACACTGATTAGAGCCGTTTTTGTTTCATATATGTTTTCATTCTTTAAGGTATTGGGTTGCTGAATAGATTTTTCAATTTTTGTACTTTGTGATACTTTGAAGGTGATGGACTTGGAGAAGGGTATGGTATGCTTGGTCAGGATGGCACTGGAGCTACGTGTATCAATTGGCCAGAGCAAGCTTGCTGCCAAAGTTGCCAAGAAGTATGATTTGGCTTCTATTATTGTTTTAAGGTTTCATAACCAATTCAATTGGCACTTGGTTGGAACCTCTTTAATGATATACATCGGGCCTCTTAGAAATTTGAATGGGGATCTTCATTCATATATAACCTCCCTATTTTTTATTTGCTTGCTGTGAAACAGAGACTTTTACATTAGGCGTCACTATGCATGAGATTGTGGTTTCTTCAAGTATTTTTTGCAACTTAATTATTGTTTGTTTAGGATCAAAATATGCAGATTTAAGGAGAAATAATTTGGGTGTAGTGGAGTTGCAACTTCTAGACTGACTTCAAGTCTGGCTTTCACACCAGTGCAGGTCTCTTAACTCTCTGCACTCAAAGATGGGGAGATTGGCCTCATATTTTGTGTGGAAATAGAAACCTTGGCACAGCCTAATCCTCATCTGTGGAATGGGTGGAAAATAAAAGGGTTCGGTTATGGTGCGATTAAGAAATCCGCAGCACATCGAAGATCTCAACCGTTCATTTAAAATCCAAGGGTTGTAAATGAAAAAGGGTATAATTGTCATAATGAAATCATAACCCTATATTTAGTATGTTATCATATCTAATACTTGGTAAATTATATCAAAGATTTGGTAATCGTATCTAATATTTCAAATAATATTTGGTAACAAATCTATTAATAGATCATTTCAGCGATGCTACAAAAAAATAATTCTGTGATGCTATCAAAAATATTGCATGAAGAATTCAGCGACTGTGCAAAGCATAATTCAGCGACACAATCAAGAAGAATTCAGCGATGCTACAAAATACAATTCCGCGGTGCATCAAAAAACAATTCAGTGATGCTATCAAAATAATTCAGGGACACTACCTAGAAGTATTCAGCGACCCTGCCTATAAGAATTCAGCGACACAATCAAGAAGAATTCAGCGATGCTACCAAAATACAATTCTGTGGTGCTACCGAAAATAATTTAGTGATGCTATCAAATATATTTCACCGACTATATGTATAGGAATTCAGCGACCACACTTAGAAGAATTCAGCGAGACTGGCGAGAAGAATTCAACGACGTTGCAAAGAAGAATTCGGCGATGCTACGAAATACAATGCAGCGATGATACCAAAAATAATTCAGCGACGTTTTCATGAACATTTCAGCGACCTTATCAAGAACAATTCAGTGATGCTATCAAGAACAATTCAGCGACTTTTCATCAGCAAATTCAGCGACTCAACTTTGAACATTTCGGGTACGTTTTCATGAACAATTCAACGATTTTATTTTAAAACATTTCATCGACTTACATGTATGTATAGCAACATAATTAAGTAAATTGGAAGGTAATGTAATATCGATCTTTGAAATGCAGAGAAGAAGAGAAGAAGAACGGAAGAAGGAAGAAGAATGTTCATTCTCAAATAATATAGCAAATTTACTATTTTAACCTTCAAGTTAATCTCAACCGTTGATTTACAAAATTAATCAATGGTGGAAATCTGCCGCAGTACATCAAGTCAAATAACTTGATCGCACCCTAACCAAAACCAAAATAAAAAAATATGCAAGGATGTCACGTGATAGTCACTTGAACTGGATATGATATCATTTTGTGTTTTATTGAATAGTAAAAAAGAAGTTGATATGGTGCCATAACTTTTCCTATTTTTCAATTTGGTGCCATAAGTTTGGAGTTTTCTAATTTGGTGACATAACTTTGCTAATACTCTCCAAAATGGTCCCATCGGTCATTAGTCACCCACATTTGCTTATGTGGCATGAGATTAATGTAAATAATTTATTTAATTGTGCTATTTAGGTGACACTAAGGCATTGACTGAGTTTAATCTACACATGTGCATACTTTCTAGCCCATTTGGTGCGTACTTGCAGAGTACGAAGGACGCCTTTAAATCGGAAATAGGGTCAGAAAGTGTCCACATCTGTAGGTCAAACTCAGTCAATGTCTGCATGACACCTACATGATACAATTAAATTAATTATGTACACTAATCTCGTATCACGTCAATAAATATGGGTGATTAAGGCCCGATGGGACCATTTTAGAGAATATTAGCAAAGTTATGGCACCAAATTAACAAACTCCAAACTTATGGCACCAAATTGAAAAATATGAAAAGTTATGGCACCTTTTTGGCATTTTTTCCGATTAGAAATAGATCTAAAGCATTAATAAGAGTAATGTCATTTCAGTATTATAACTGATGGAAGGATGTGTAATAATAAATAATTTGTTTCTGGGTAGTGGGTCCTTAAAGGACATGCATTACGGTTTATTTTTCGATCTAACAGAAAATTATTCAAAAGCGCTCTTTACATTCCCTATGTAAAGAGCCTGTTAGTTCTACTTTTATGCACTCTTCCCATAACTGGTGCTAATATTACAAAACATGGTTTTCAGACACTTTAAACGGGGGACAGAGGGAGTAGTTAGATGTATCTTGCATTTCTTTTCGTCCTCTTTTTTCTATTGAAGGCTTTTGTGACATTCAGGTTGGTTAAGACAACACATTACCAGATATATACGGCTGACAACATATGCTTCACGCATCATCAAAGTTTTGTTATTTTGCTTATCGAAACAAAATTTTGAGTCTAGTGGAGGTGACTGCCTGACTGGCAATACTTTTATTTTATATGTTCTACCACATTACAAAACAAAGTTCTACTACATTTCCTTTTTTTTTTTTTATCTTGCTAGAATCCTTGAGATGTTTGTCTATGTATTACTTGATCTTACTTTAAAATTAATCTTCAAGGCCATTGAATTGGAGTGTTACCTGATTGATGTGCTCTCTCTCGCTAGGTGTCAGAATTGATATTGTCATGCCCAATTTCTCTCTTATGATTTATGCGACTTATTTTCCGGGTGTTGTCCCGATGCATGTCTCCCATTGGCTAATCACAATCAGCTAATCTTGGTGTATTTTTCCTTTACAAATGAGTTATTAATGCAGAATGCTAGATTTTTTCTTTGGACCTTAATGCACATTGATGATTTTACATTTCTTGGATTTAGTACTATATTTTTGCTACATTTGACTTGAATGGATTCTTATGGTTGTTGCTTCTTTTACTTGATAATTAAATTACCATTTCACGAATGCACAAAGGTTGATGGTGCTCTCTATTGCAGGCAGTATGATTGTTTTACAATAGTGAAATCATTAGTTCCCTTGGGTCTTTATATTTCATCTATAATTTCATTACAAAATTTAAGTCTTCAAAGCCCGCGCGGCGTAGCGCGCGACAAGAGATTTCTAGTATATATATATATATATATATTTTCCTCAACCATTGAGATTATAATTCCAACTCAAAGGTACTAAAAAAAGAATTCTACACACATTGAAAGTATCATTAAAAAAAAACATGAGAAGTGAAATTAAAGAAAACCTGCAATCCACTGCCAATTATGCCCACAACCTTCAATGCCTATGACCTTAATCTTAGTAGAGTTGAAAGTCGTTAAGGAGGAGCAGCAAAACCCATTCCAAAGCTTTATAAAATTACAAAAAGTTACTGAGCGCATCACATTTGCAGAATTTAGGAGAAATGTATTAAAATCGAATGTATGGATATGGTATCTGTAGCGAAACAGAGTGGAGAAATCAAGTGTACGCCCTAAATGAATAAGAAAAAAAATGGTTCAGATCAATGGAATTTAATGACTTTATAAGTAAAATTTCAAGTAATCGACAATTGATGAAGATTGTACGGAACTGCATGCTTTTAGCTTATTTGTGGCCTCAATCACCTAAATATTCAAACAACAAAATTTTAAAACTATATATAACAAATATAAGATCCAAGCAGGAATAATAAAACCAACTAACCTTGGTTGTGTTTCATTCAAACCAGGCACCACTAATGAGACATAATCAGATTGATTAAACCCCTGACAGATATAAACACAGCTTTGAAGCCAGTACACACACGAACTATTAAGAAAAAATAAATAATTCTTAAATTTTAGTGCCAAATTTGCCTTATCGGATTTTAACAGAAGATG